>JACEIK010002618.1:160592-185511 GCA_018107945.1 Datura stramonium
GGTGTGTTAGAGGGAGGGGAAGGCACAACCAATATGGAATTTCACTTGTGGAACTTATTTTCCCTACTTCCACTAGGGAAGTCATATTCCTCATTTTTAAGGAACTTGTTTTCCTAGAGAATATTTTCAAAAATTTTGGTCAGCCTAACATGGAAAAATTGGAGAACATTTTCTGAAAAACATTTTCCTCCGTACCAAACCACCCGACATTCTTACCACTAGCCCAGAGCCCTAGGTCCCTATTGTCAGGTGTTGTTCTCAAAGAATAATAGTAATGGGGGATTGGGGAGTAGGAAGAATATGAAGGAGTGGGAGATGGAAAAAGTACTTTTTTGGTTCTTTTTACTATTATATTGTTTTGTAGTTACAAGTGTCATTTATTACGGGGTTCATTATTTGATTGCTTCATTTGAGGTATCTATATGGTCATTGGGATAGTTTAGGGGTCTACCTCGCACTTGGTGTCAAATTTAAGGAGTTATCTATGAGTTTTGCCTCGCAATTAGTGTCAAATTTAAAGGGTTATCTATGAGTTTCGCCTTAAATGAGCTCAAGGATACTCAGGGGAAACTAATGCCAAAAAGCAGAAGAGAACATAATAGAATGCTTTGAAGTACAAAGGAGGAAAATGAATACTCTCGGCAATTAGATATTTAAACTTGAAGCAGATCGACTGTAAGTGAACACCTGAAATTGGTGAATAGAGGAAAAGAAAGAAGTGACAGCTTTTCATATAGATAGAGATAGAAGAAAGGTGGAATGGGCAGGGCTTGTGGCTCTCCCCTTCCACGGTGTGAGTTTCCATCATAAATGTATACAAGAGTGAAATTTCTTANTTTTAGAGACCATATGTATCTTAAATACCTAATTAAATATCAATTATAAAATCACATATTTATCAAATATTAATATTTGATAATTAACTTTTATTTTAAAAATTTAATCTAACTGTGTAATTACGCTTGAGCAACCAAAAAATATGCTTATAATTACACTGTAATTACATCATGACAAACAAACAGGTCATCGGAATTACTATCATGTGTAATTACTATGCTGTGTAATTATTACCCTAGTAACTACACCAATTTCCAATTACATAATGGCTTTCCAGATAGACCCTAAATATAGGAGTGATGGTGTGGAGTAAAGGCTAGTGTTATCAAAAGCGAAAAGCACAAAAAAACTCTAAGGTCCGTTGGGGTTTTAAGCGCAAATAAAGAGTGAGCTTTAATGAGAAAAGGTACAAAGGAAGAAAACATACAAATATATATATATACACACACACACACACACACACATATATAGAGAGAGAGAGAGTCCAAGACTAATAATTATAAGCATGAATAAAAAATATATGGACAACAAAAATGAATTTTTTTAAGATTAAATGAAATATCAATTGTTTAGTATTGACTTTTCAGGAAACGCTCATTTGCAAGGAGAGTTTGTCTTAGAGCCTTGATGATGACACTAAAGCGCACATTAAGCGAGGCAAAGCATTCAACGTGTTTTGAGCCTCGCTTCAGGGCTTAAGCGCGCTTTTGACAACACTGGTAAAGGTTGAGTCTTTATCATGCATTCAATGAATTTGTTTGAATACAGGAGTATAAGGTTATAAATGGGTAACTATATCAGGGAACCAATATATGAAGGTAATTGAAGTGTTAAACCAAGGTTAGAGGCCAAGGGAAACCCTAAAACAAAAGTTTAAGTTGAAGGTTGTTTTGCGGGAGAGTAGTTCAAATGATCTTGTACATGGTCTGACTTTAAACGAGAATATCTCCCGATATATAAGGAGTTGGAGGGTGTATTACCTATCAAATTAAAGGTTCTGGTGTCTAGTTTCCAAAAAAACAAACTCCTCATTAATCCAACTTCGGAGCAAAAAAGTTATGTGTGTTTTACTACAGACCAATGCAATGCCCAAATGGACACAATTGACACGTGGCACCCCAAAAGGTGCTTATATTTAAACCCCCAAACCTTACTTTTTAGTTTATTTTCATCTTCCTCATTTGTAATCAAACCCTAGTAGCCATAAAACTCTCCTTCTCACTTTGTATCTTGAAGGTAGCTAAAACTTCATCATCAACCAAGTTTGTGTCCCATTGATTACGTGATTCTAACGTCGTTTCTCGTCGGATTGTAGTAATCAAGCTTTTCCCGAGCAAGCTCCAAAGTGAATTAGTTTCTGAAATTTCCGGTAAGCTAAGGTATGTGAAAGTTGTTCCCTTCCTTCTTTGATAAGTATTTAAGGTGTATTCAATAGTTAGGACTTAAGGGATGGTGCTCAGAAGCCGTAAGTCCGAATCTTGCCCATTGTATGACTTGTGTTGGGAGATATGGAGTTTGTTCAAGGTGAAATAAGGTGTGGGGAATTAATTGTTGGCCTCAGAAAAGGTTACATTGGTTGTTGTGAGTTAGGAGAAGACTGGATGTGGAGAACACCGATGAACTATTAAGTCTCGAGAGCTCGTCATTCTCCGATAGTCTGACGATTGTTTGTTAATTGAAGTATGATGTTGGGTTGTTGATATTAGTCCTCATCTTTACCAAGTTAAACTTACAGCGGAAAGACAAACTCTAATTAGTCATTCAAAAGATTGAGAATCTAGGTATGTAACAGTTAAATCCTTTTTCTCCATTAAATCACGACTATCATACCAATGCATCTCGTCTTACCACTTATATGGGTGTACCATGGTCTATATGTCAAAACGACATACCTCAGTAGAACTATATGCTTTCCTAGTTGTTATTGATTTCCTACGTTATGTGTTTCATATCAATGTACGATTCTCACATGTTCTTCCCATAAGTCCATGAGACTCCGAACCATGTGGGATAAGCGCTAAGGATCTTCTACAGATCTTCCACATTACCTTTATCACAAAAAAAAAAGAGCTAAGGATCTTGCCATACCATATGCTTCATGTCTATCCACACTTATTGTTGCTTCGTAGTGTTGCATCATCATGTTTAGTGTATTTGTTATTTAGTCTTTCATTGAGACACTGATGCCATATATGTTAAGCAAGTTACTTGCTATGTTAACAAATGGTACATAATGAATCTGAACGCTAAGATAATTGATTTCCATATTGCTAAATGTGCACCTTAAATGTTATGTGCCCCTTTGTGGCTTTCTTTATTACATGTATTTGAAGCCGGGTAAGAATCCCGATGGATGAGTATCCAATGGCCCAATGTGGCATAATTATGTTATGAAGCCAAGAATGATTGCCTACATGACTTCCAAGAATGATAAAAGAGATATGTAAATTTTTAAGAATCCAAATACTAATGTAATATGATTCCATAGGCTTCAGAAAACACTAAAAGACTAGTATAATGCATCTAAAATCAGACGGCATTACAGGCAGTTATATAGGTCGTCTCTCAGTTTTCCATGAGTTTCAGTTGGCTCTAGTGATGATTCTTTCTTATGAGCTTATTATATATATATACCTTATGTTGTTCTATCAACTTTACATACGAGTACTATTCCATCAGTACCCACGTCTCTATTGCCATGGGCGTTGCACACATAGAGTAGCAAGCCATCCCTCTAGGTTGTTGCCACTGCGACTTAGCAGTCGGTGGTGAGCTCCACTTTTATCCAGAGTCACATTTGCTCTAGAACGCTCGTTTAGTATGTTTTGATGTATGTACAAATGCTATGGGTAGGTCGAGGTCCTGTCCCAATCGTATTCAGTTTATAGGTACTTGTAAAGGCTTCACAGACGTCGTTATAGGTTGTATATGTCTACAAATGTTATATCAGTACCTACATGTTAGTCGTATTTTGTCAAACAGATGTTTTGGCCCAAAGGCCTTACGTGTATGTGTATAGTTCCCCCTCCCATGCTTATTTGTTATGATATGTTTCTTTATTTATATCTTCCAGATCCCGTCAGTCAGTTATTATGTCGAACAACTATGCTGCTCGGACTCTCCAAAAATGATGCCGCACCCGTGTCAGATCCTTCAAAAATGCACTACTTTGAAGAATCCAACACGCATCCGTCGACATTTTTGAAGAGTCTGATCAACTTAGGCGTATAGCAACGGTCAGGTATACGTCCAGATAGGGCTATCTACCCATCAAGTTGGTTTTAGATGACAGAAGATCTATAACCGGTTATTGTACATGGACACTGGTAGGAGGGAAACAAGTTAGTTGGAGAAGAAAGAAGCAAAGTGTAGTGGCAAGATCAAGTGCGAAAATAGNTTTCCCCCTGACGACCTACACCCTGGTAGGAGGGAAACAAGTTAGTTGGAGAAGAAAGAAGCAAAGTGTAGTGGCAAGATCAAGTGCGAAAATAGAATATAGAGTTGTGGCCCAAGGTGTTTGTGAACATCTTTGGCTAGAAAAGTTACTGAAAGAATTGAGATTGTAAGAGAAAGTGAAACTTTTCTTATACTGCCACAACAAAGCAGTAGTTGATGTAGCCTAGAATCCTGTTCAACATGACCGAACAAAACATAATGAAATTGATTGGGACTTTATCAAAGAGAAAATTACTATCATTACCTTAATTTTACTTCATGTACAACAACAAAAGATCCAGAGTAATTCCACGGGTGGGACCCGGAAAGGTAGAGTGTACTTGATTTTACCCCCTAACTTGAGAAGGTAAAGAGGTTGTTTCTGACTGTGTTGCTACAACTCTCCAAAAATGTTGCCGCACCCGTGTCGAATTCTCCGAAATGCAGTACTTTTGAAGAGTGTGACACCCACCCGCCAATATTGCTCAAAGATAGACCCTTGGTTGAACGATTAATGAAAAGAGGTAGCAACAACCAATAGGAACAACAAGAAAATAAGGTATCGAGGCTAAAGAATAACATATAGTAATAAAAATCTAAAGATAAGGAAAAAAAGAAGAATACTAATACTCTGAGAATGGGAAAGAAATACACCTATCTTTCTACTAACCTTCTACCCTAATCTTTGACTTCCACACCCTCCTAGGGTGATGTACTCGGCAAGCTGAAGTGTGTCATATCCTAACTAATCACCTCACCAATACTTATTAGGCCTACTTCTACCCAGCTCAAGCCCATAATAGTCAATCTCTCGCACCTCCTACCAAGACATCTGCACATCTCCTCTCACATGCCCAAACCATCTTAGCGTCACTTCTCGTGTATCTTGTCCTCCAAGGGGCCACTCACACCTTGTCCCAAAGAACTTCATTCCTAATCTTATCTCTCCTGGTATGTCCACACATCCACCTCAACATTTTCATCTCTACCACTCTCATCTCCTGAATATGAGAGTTCTTGACTAGTCAACACTCCGCCCATAAAGTATAGTCGATCTAACTACCGCTGGATATAACTTATCTTTCAGACTAGGTGGCTCATTCTTATCACACAGAATACTAGATGTGAGCCTCCATTTCATCCACCCCGCCCCAAGACGATGTGTGATATCCTCATCAATCTCCTCATTACCTTGGATTACTAACCTCAGGTACTTGAAACTTTTTTTCTTGAGGATGACCAGTGTGTCAAGCCTCAGGTCCACGTCCGCTACATGAGACATGTCACTGCACTTGCACTTGCACTTGCACTCTAAATATTTAGTTTTGGTCCTGCTCAACTTGAGTTTACTTCATGTACAATAAGAAAAACAACTACTGGATGTGCTTAGAAAAGGCCTCAGCAAAAAAGGCTTTTTATACTTGAGTTTGCAAGTTGGGCATATGTGCTATCTTTGCTCCAACTTTAGGGGGAGTGTTGATTGTGTTAATTAATTATCATGATTTTAGGAGACTTTTTCTTTTTCCTCGCGTAACATAGGAATAAAACATTTCCTTTTAATGTAAGTGATTATCTTTCTTAATTAGTTAGGATCTACTTCTTGTATAAAATACCCTTTCTCGTAGGATGTAAGGAAATATTGAATTACAAAACAAAGCCTTTCCTTGTTTCTCAAATTCTACAACATCAATTGCACTTTTTACGCTAGTTGCCAGCCTACTCGGACTTGGAACTGGCAATATGAGCAAGCTCACACAAGTGGAGAAAGAGTACCCTGATTCCAATTTATATTTATAAAACAAGGAGTCATTCAAAATTGTACAAACTACTGTAGAATAAAACTTATGAGCCATACAATGAAACTCTAGGAAAGAGTCATAGATCGTAATTTAGGGACACTACAAGAGTGACGGAGAACCAGCTTAGACTTATGCTGGTAGACCTATAATGAAGGCTATATTTTTGCTATGGATTGATGGAATTCTATCATGAGAGATATGCACATGGTGTTCACTGACCTAGAAAAAGTATATGATAGAGTACTAAGAAAGGCCCTTTGAGGGGTGTTGGAGAATAAGGGAATTCATAGTAAATGTGTAAATATCATTAAGTGCATGAATGAGGAAACATCACTAGCGTGAGAACAGTAATAGGAGATACAAAAGAGTTCCTCATAACTGTAGACTTTACCCTAATTATAGATGAGCTAATTGACGCAATACTAGATAAGGTCCCATGGTATAAGCTATTTGCAGACAATATTCTGCTAATTGACAAAAACAGCAAGGGCTTCAACCAAATGCTTGATGGGAGGCACTCTAGAGAATAAGAAGTTTTAGGATAAGTACGAATAAGACTAAAAGCAATGGGAATAGCAGTGAGGGGGAGGCCATGATTTGACGATTTCAACTGTTCCATGAAATTCAATTTTATGATGATGTAGGATAGTAGGATTTGGAAAAGGAGAAAATTTGCAGATTGGTGCCTACACACTGACCTATAGGTTTGAGGTCCAATTGCAGGATTTTTTCAGTCACATAACAGGAGTCTATGCCATAATTGTGGTATGAAAAAAAGATCAGTCTAGTTCCTCCAGGAGTAGATAAGTGCAGTTAGAGGACTGATGGATGGACCTTGGGCTATTTGTGGTGACTTTAATGTCGCCAAAGAAATGGAGTTATCAAATTTTATTGAAGACATGAGCTTAATTGATCTTCAATTGGAAGGAGGTCCTTTTACTTGGTTCAAAGGGGACAATCAAATAATAGCATAGAATTGACTGAATATTAATCGTAGAAGAGTGGGATGACTGTTTCAATAATATCAAACAAATTCTATTACAGAGACTAGTCTCAGATCATGTTCCTGTGGCTCTTCAATGTGGTACTTGGGAGCAACCCAAATCTTATTTTTAAGTTTAAAAGTTGATGGTTGGCCACTTAAGGATTTATTGACAGAATCAAGTATTTGGTGGAATTCTTCTGAATTCACAGGAAGCCCGACTACATACTTACTTTCAAGCTCAAAGCTCTCAAAGCAAAGCTTAAGGAATGGAGTAAATGTTATCCAGGAAACTTGGGTTGGCAAAGAAGCAGCTTGCTAGATCAGATGGCAGATTTGCACTCAGTTATGATGAGAAGACATATGACTGAGGAGGAAATAGCAAAAGAAGGTTGCCCTCTTAATGGAGTATGAGGAACTCATCAAAAAAGAAGAAATAACTTGGAGATAGTGATCCAAAACACTTTGGCTAAAAGAATCTAGGGTGAGATTATTGATTTCTAACAGAATCATTATACAGAATTAGAAGAATAGGAGACCAAGTTGTAATTTTGACAATTTCCCTACAATCTCAAAAGAAGAAAAAGAATCACTACAAGGCAGATTTGAGGAATAAGAAGTGCTGAGGTGTTTGAAGATGTGTGCAATAGACAAACCCGAGTGGCTTCACTATGGGTTTTTTATCAAGTGCTAGGAGGTTTTGAATATTGTGGATGTTGTTCTTAATTTTCATGATCATGAATTTTTGAAAGATGTCTCAATGCAACATATATAGCTCTGATTCCTAAGAAGACAGGTGTCAAGGAGCTGAGAGATTTCAGACCTATCAATTTGATAGGTAGTATCTATAAGGTATTCTCAAATGTTCTGATAGAGAGATTAAAAAATTGACAAGAAGTTAATAGATTCTCGATAAATGGCTTTTACCAAGGGGAAACAAATTAGGGATGTTGTATTGATTGCTAATGAAGCTATAGAATCTAGAATCAAGCATGAGAAGTCAGGAATACTTTGCAAACTGGACATGACGAAGACATATAACCATGTCAATTGGAGTTACCTAATGAAATTGATGGAGAGGATGGACTTTGCACAGAAATGGATGAATGGGATAAACATTGCATATCAACTGTCAGATTTTCAGTTCTTATTAATGGATCCTCTGTTGGTTTCTTCTGTACTCACAAAGGATTAAGACAAGGAGATCTCATGTCTCCTTTTCTATTTGTATTAGCTATGGAATAGACAAAGGAGTGTAAGGTCCTGAATTGCTTTTATTTTTTGATTTTATACTCGTTTCACATCTTTCAACCAGCTTGATAATATATCGAACCATCTTAGACCAATTGAAGTTTTCTTGAACTAGACGAAGAGTCTTTATTTGCACAAAGTGGTAACTAGTCATCCCTCTTTAAATGCATGAGTTATGAATTCATATAAACTCCCTTGTGGAATACAAAGTTGCTTATCATACAAAAGATAGTCATGCCTGATCACAAACATGTGTTAAGGACCCTTCATGCATCGACTCCACACACATCCAAAATTCGACATTTGCATATAACTCCTTTATGTGCTCAAAAGATGCAATTGGTTTGCATGAAAGAAAGAAAAAAAGGCTTACGACTTAATGGATTAGCTACATGATTAACTATTTCGGTCTTGTGTTTAAGAATGAGTGGAAGGCTTTCGAGAATTCTACAAACTTGGCATGCCTAATGTTGAGTTTTTGTAGGCTATTCACATACTTCAAGGCCTGATGACCAGAATAAATCACAAACTCTTGAAGTAATAGATAGTGACACTAATGATTAAGAGCTCTTTAACATAGAATTCCTTATCATAAGTAGAATACTTTAACTTTGCATCGTTCAACTTCTCGCGAAAGTAAGCAATAGGTGCACCTTCTTGTCCAAGAACAACTCCAAACCCAACTCGAAGCATCACATTCAACTTCAAAGATTGCATCAAACTTACAAGGCACACAGGTGCTTTGGTCATCTTTGTCTTAATCAATCCACCTTCTTGTCCAAGAACAACTTCAATCCCAACTTGAAGCATCACATTTCAACTTCAAAGATTGCATCAAAGTTAGGCAACACACATAGGTGCTTTAGTCATCTTTGTCTTAATCAATCCAAAGCTCTTTTGAAAACATCCCTTCATTTAAATGAGTTTCCCTTCAAACACTCATTAATAAGAGCAACAAGAAAGCTAAAATTCTTTATAAAAAAGTGACACAATTGTGAATCTCTGTTAAGTTCGTTGGAATAAGCAAGCTAGAATTAACTTTAATTTTTCCTGGGTTGGCGTGAATTCCATCATTAAAGACAATATAACTAAGAAAAGAGACTTGTTTAGAAGGTCTGCTCTCTTAAACTTCAAAAATCTTCCCCAAGTGCTTCAAATGCTCATGATCATCCTGGTTGTAAATATGTTTCCAAAATAAACAACAAATTTTCCCATGTATGGCTGAAGGATTTGTGTCATCAGCCTCATATATGTGTTGGAGCATTGGAGAATCAAATGGATAACGAGTTATTCATACCCCTTTATAGTCTTGAATGCAGTCTTTCATACATCACCCTCCATTTGAATTTGGCGATAGCACCAATAACAACTTTTAGATTAGTTTTAGAAAATATATTTGCCCCGTGTAAATTGATCAAGAAGATCGTCAAGTCTAGGAATTGGAAGTCTATACTTGAAAATGATCTTGTTAATAGCATGGCTATTAACACATACGTAAGATCCATCTTTCTTGGGTACGAGCAAGGAAAATGCGACCAATGTAGGTACAACAAAAGGACTTAAACTTTCGTGAATCAGTTCACAATCCAATAGTTCCTTGACTTGTCATTATAGCTCCTCTTGTTGTGTTGGATTCATTCCATATGTCGCTCTATTAGGGGATGATGCACATGGAATTAGATAACTTGATGTTGAATTGAGCTCCTAGGTGGTAAGAAAAAATGTGTAGTATCACACAATATCATGAAACTCGTCAATAGTGCTTGAAGTAGTGAGTCAATGACTTATGTTGACTCTTTGTTGATGATATCATCCGTAGGTATTACAACAAGCACTTCATCTCCCTCCTTCAAGTGTTTTTCTACATCAGCTCTTGTGATGTATGTCTCCTTCACTTCAGAATTTGGCTTCTTTAAATCTTCAGATTCATTTGGAGCAGTTTGATCTTCTTTCTGTCCTTGATGGAAGAATAAGTGTTCTTGAAGCCATCATGAATTACATTTCTATCATATTCTATTGGTCTTCCAAGCAGCAAGTGGAAAGCATCCATAGGCATTACATCACACCAAACCTTATCTTGAAACAACCAGACCAAGAAGTATTTATTCTCTTTTAGATAGGCCCTAAAAGTTAGAACGAAGGATTCTTATTGAGATTATAACTCATAGGAAAGAAAATCAATTTATAGATGAAATCAAATATGCAGTATTTACCGAAAAAAGTATTCGGTTACTAGAGAAAAATCAATATACTTCTAATTGGTGCCAGTAGAGCATAAAAAAGGCAGTTTATTAACTTGCACATTTTTTCATTCATTCAGCCATCTCATCTTGTATGGCTTTGGCACTAGCTCTATGTCAAATCCCAATTTAGTAATCATTTCTTCATAAACTATGCTGGTACAACTTCCAAAATCAACAATGAGCATACAAACTCTTCTCTTATATGTGTACGGAAGATATTGTTCTGCAACCATGGTTCCTCTTTTGGTAGAATCGGAATGAAGAAGTTGTCGATCATAAGGTATTCTCCGTCATCTCCACATTCATCTAGTTCTTCCAATTTATCAGTATGTTGCTCTTCATAATCATCTTCTTCACTAGTCGCTCCTTCAAGGATGGAGAATGCTTTTTTGTAGGACAATCGGCTTGTATATGCCTAAATCCTCCACATTTATGGCATCCTTTTTTTAAAATAGCTCCTGAAATCATAGGCTTCCCTTCAACTTTCTAGACTCGGTTTTGCATTAGATTATTGTGGTTTTGTAGAGTTAGAACTACACTCCCCCGGTTTAAAGTGTTTGGCCTTTTAATGGTAGTTGATGAAGAAAATGCCTTGGCTTGCCTTTGTTGTGTCTCTACAATCTTGGCTAGCTTGACATCTCCAAAGACCCAATGGGGCTGCAATCATATCACATTTGCAATAGGATAATTTAATCCAACCAAATATCAAGCAATTAGGTGGGATGGTTTTCCTCTAAAGATATTTTGAGCCTCAGATATTCAAATTCTCTAGTGTACTCATCCATGAATAAAGTTCCTTGTTTAAAGAATGAAACTTCAACTAAGAATCCTTTTTGTATGTCTCTTGCAAGAAAATTGGGTGTGATTCCCGTTTTATCCTCTCCCAAGTGTGAATCCGTGATTTTCCATCATGTTCTTGCTCCCTTTGGAGGTTTTCCCACCATAGTGATGCGTCTCTGAGCTTGATAGCAATCTCAATAATTTAGTGTTATCAAAAGCAAAAAGCGCAAAAAAGCTCTAAGGTCCTTTGGGGCTTTAAGCGCAAAGCGCAAATAAAGTGTGGGCTTTAATGACAAAAGGCGCAAAGGGAGGAAAACACAAATATATATGTTTAGTCCAAGTCTAATAATTATAAGCATGAATGAAAAATATATGAACAAAGAAATTGAAAAAGAAACTATGATAAAGTGAAATATCAATTGTTTAATGTCGCTACTTTCGAAGAGACTCATTGGCAAGGGAAAGTAAGCCTTAGAACCTTAATGACGACACTAAAGCGCACATTAAGTGAGGCGAAGCGCTTAACACGTTTTGAGCCTCGCTTCAGGGCTTAAGCGCACTTTAAGCGCGCCTTTGATAACAATAAGTCAATCAATGAATTCATCACCTTGAGATTTGCCATTGCACTTGGACCTTCATGCTTAATATTATCACGTTGATACCTCTCTCTATTATTGTGTGGCCTTCTTTGGGGTTTCTTCTATCACATTGATATTGATCTTAATCAGTTTCATCCTACTCCCTTGATTATCTGAATATTCTGAATCTGAATTTTATCATATTGAGCATGGCGCCTTGGTAATCTCATGTCTTGGTCAGCTTCAACCTCTTCAGCTTGCTCAACATGCCTGTTCATGGTTGAAGTGTGGATTTTGAAGTGCGAGATGTTGCAGCAGTATGTTGTACTGTTGGGGGTAGTAGTGATGGAGGTCGGAGGCGATATCGCAGATTTGGTGGGTGACTCTAAAGCACCAAACATTTAACCAGTTCTGTCAGATGCCCCACTGATTCCTTCAAACCATCAAAATGCAATTTTATTTCTTTATTTTCACGTTCAAGGGCTGTGATCCTTAATTTCTCAATCTGAAGTTGCTCATCAATTGAAGAGGATCCCAAACGTACTACTTTCTTCTCCATCGACATGATGACCAAGATGGCGAATCAAGACTCGGAAACTGGGCGCTGTTACCAAAATTGATGTACTTTCAAGGTTTTGCACCTCAAAAGCACAAAGAAAATAGAAACAAAAGCACTCGCACTGACCTTTTTCACAAAACTAGCATAAGCATTCTTCAAACTCATGTAAGAAGAATCTATTATGAGAAGAACCTTATTCACATGTTCCTCAATCCCGCAAGACCATGAGAAGCTTTGAATAAAGGAAGAAGAAGAAGGAAAAGAATGTTTAACCACATTTCTGAAGCAACCGCTTAAAAACACTAATCACCAATATTTGTTTTCAGCAGATTGAGCCCTTAAATAGGCCTTACAATAAGTAAAATTGATAAGGCTAAGGAAACCCTATCCTAGCGAGCGGGCCGGCGTTCCAGCACACCCCGGTTCCCAAAACTACGTTGCNAGGCTAAGGAAACCCTATCCTAGCTAAATTAGGAACAAGGATTCTAGTAGGAACGGAATACCATCTCACAATCCTATTTAAAGAAATAGGTCTTGGGCCTAACTCAACCCCACAAGCTAGCTCATGAGGGGAGGATTGCCCAAGACCATATAAGGAGACCACCCATCCCTTTTTAATTCGATGTGGAACTCTATAACGCCCCACCTCACGTCTAGGAATGGACATCTGGAGCTTGGGCAATCTAATATGGGTTCCAACATCGGTAAACAAGAATTGGGATGAGTCCTGCTCTGATATCATGTTAAAGAAATGGACCTTGTGCCTAACTCAATTCCAAAAGCTAGTTCATGAGAGGAGAGATTACCCAAGATCATATAAGGAGACCACTCATCCCTTTTTCATCTGATGTGGGACTCTTCAACACTATTAACAAACCGAGTTTGATTGGAACAACAAATGTAATCCTACTAAACAAGAACCTCCAAACTAGGGAACAAGAAACAAGAAATCCTAATCATAGACAAGAAAAATAAGAAACAAGAAATCCTAATCTTTTACAAAGAAAAATTCCTAAACTTGAATGGATTATTGAACTACTTGAGGTTCTTGGGCCTCAATTGTATTAAGGCTACTTAGTGTAAGAACTTTAGCCCAATAAGCCTCCATTGGTGTAGAGAACACGGTCCCCACTTATGCTTGTTTAGAACCACGTTTATCTCGTCTATTCATCACCTAATATGGGATAGAGGGAGTAATATATAACAAATTTGAACACCTCAAATCCTCAGTTATGTCAAGGCCCTACAATCAATATTTATAAGCAGACTCGATGTTCATGGAACAAATCCTATAAAGTTGGAGACTTGGAGCCAAACGACATTGAAAACTTTCACATATTTAGATACATATTCTCACGTTCCAAAGTTTTGGGAACCACCAAAAAAAGATTGAACATGTTAGAGGATCTGAATGAACTCTGCTCATGCCGCATATGGAGCACTCTACTCAATCTCATTTGAGAAAGAAAAGCTCTTCAACTTCCCTATAGTTTGGTGTGATTAAAATAATATGCTAGCAGGTAAGTTAAATGGAATGTTACAAATCCTTTGACTTTTTGTACTGTAACTTTTTTCTTGGGAAGAATAATCACCAAGAAGCTCTATTTATCAATTAACAGCTATTTAGCTATTCAGTTTACCAAAAATTACATTATGATAAGTAAATATATCATTCAAGCACAAAAGAAGCTTGGATAGACTAACTGATAGAGGGAAGTAAATATATCATTCAAACACAAAAGAAGCTTGGATAGACTAACTGATAGAGAGACAAACAGAGTGATTCTCACCATCTTTGGTAAAGAAGGGTTCTTCCTGTCATTTTCATTATAGGATAGTAATGCCTGGGTTTCCTGTTGCATCTTGAAACTCTGGAGGGCTGACATCTTGTGTTGTTTACCAGTAACAAGGGCTTCGCATTGATTCTTTACTTGGTCATAGGGCATCGGTGTAGAGGAAGCCGGGTAGCTTGCAACTTGTCGGGCAGTTTCCAGAACCTACATGTGCAAGAGATAGTGTTATACAGGAACATGCTACTGATCTTATAGTTCACAGTCCCACAGCCAATTTAACAATGTTTGACAAAAAGAAATACTAAGTAATTATGCAAGTAGAATAACATGTCATATGAGCTAATCAATTTCATTAACTAAGAGATCCTCAAAAATGATATGCTCCGTAGTCATAGTTGTTTACAGGAACTTGTTTTCTACAGCATTATTCTCAGCTCCTCCTTTTCTTTTCTTTTTTTTCTTTTTTTTTTTTTTGACTAAGTAATAAAATTTTATTGAATGTCTGGCATGATAAAGAAAAATCCCTCGATGACATATTTTATCACAATTAATATTTTTTGGCTGATAGAGGGATTAAAAGTACTCGTATCCAAGAAGTATATCAAAAGGTAGAAAACCTACCAAAAGATATGTTCTTTTACGAATGACACCCGATCTTCTATACATAAGGAACCTCATGGGTGCACCAAAAAAAGGATAAGAGGTTATTCCTCACATGTGCAAAATCATTCTCTACATCTTCAAAAATACTCCTATTTCTCTCTCTCCAAATGACCCAACATAAATGCAACCTTTCACGTCACACGTCTTCTCCTCCATCTTCCAAAGTTCCAGCTCACAACACATCTTTCACACTGCTTGGCATCACCTAGTGTATTCCAAACCATCTCAGGATTTTTCACAATAGCCGAGAAGCTACCCAATAATGTGGAAGAAGATCCACATCTTCACCCGAGCCTTACACATAAAGCATCCATTGACGTAAGTAATTTTCATCTAGCTAAAATTCTCCACCATCAAGATCACCCATCTTGTTGATAATCAAGTGAAAAAAAGACATGTTTCTCGTGCCTTAGCTATCCAAACCGAGATATATGGAAAGGAAATCCCTCCAATATATGGTAAGTAATTTGCACCTCGTCATTCCACCACCAGGATTCTAGCGATCGAGGTCTTAAACCTTTAGATACACCTAACACTTCAGTTGTTGCTTTTTAATGCAACTTGATATTTTCTACCTCGGGATGTCTTTCTTTCCCTCTATGGCCCATACTCCCTCCTTTCCGTAGTGCTTCTTGAAACGTTGCTTCTTAATGCAACTTGATATTTTATATCATGGGATGTCTTTCTTGCCCTCAATGCCCCATGCTCCCTCCTTTCTGTAGTGCTTCTTGAAAGTTGCCCTTTAGTGCCTACCACAGAATCTTGATTGCTTTCAAGTCTTCTTTTTACTCACCACTCTTACGTTGCACATCCAGGACAACTACCCTTGTTGGGTGGTCAGTGCTTCTCCTAGTATGGCCCCACTTTGGTTTTATCACGTCTTCTTGTAAGGATAATATCTATTTGACTATGGTTCATTCACTAAACCATAAGCTAAACCAACAACAACATACTCAGTGTAAATAATAAGCTAAAACGAACTGTAGAATTAGTGTTTCCTTCATCATTCCTTGGACCATAACCATATCTATACTTGGTCAAAAACATCATTATCTTTACCTACAAGACCAGTTAGATCTCACCTAATAAAGATTTATTAGTTACTCGTAATCCCTTGAAACAGGTGTAACATCTTAACCCCTCATTTTGAGTATTTATACCATGTCTCATGTTTTGAATCTTACCATAGGTTCATATGTTGCTTTTGGTACTTGTTGGTGTGGTTCGTGTTGGGATCCGAGGGGCTCGGGTGGTTTTGGACAAGATAAACAAGATTTGAACATTGCAAATTTTATTTTTTCTAGTGTCTTGCGAACGCAAGGGGTCCCCCATGAAGGCGACCCACTAAGCTGCCAAGTCTCGCAAACGCGAGATCTAGCCCCAGAAGCACGAAGATTCAGTTGGGAATGCGAGAAGGGGCCCGCGAACGCAAAGATAAATGGAAAGATTCAGGAATTTTGAGTTTGGGGAGCTCGTTTGAGGCGATTCACGATGGGACTTTTCACCTACAAATGTTGGATTAGTTTTCTCATCACCTAGTTTGATGTATATCATTAATTTCCTTGGATTATTATGCCAAAAAACATATACTCCCACTGTTTCAATTTGTTTGTCTTACTTTCATTTTTAGTCTATTTCAAAAAGAATGCTTCTTTCCCTTTTCGGCAACTCTTTAACTCTAACTTTCCACATGCCATGTTTAAGACCACAATATTAAAGGACATTTTAGGACATTCTACATAATGTTAATTTAAGATCAAGATTCAAAAATCTTTTTTTTACTTTCTTAAATTCCGTGTCAAGTCAAAACCAGACAAACAAATTGAAAAGGTGGGAGTATTAAATAAGTGAAATTGAGGGATTTTGACCTAGGTTAGAACATGTAATTTGAGCTCCATCTGTAAACCTTTTGCATCAAAAGTCGAATAATTCGATGCATTAGAATGCATTTTTAAAGGATGCAGTTCTTAGGATTTGAACATCTAATTGAAGTCGAATTAAAATTTTATTTATAGACTTAGACTTCTAAGGTTATGGGTAACTCAAGGAACATAATTTATTTTGAGGTTTGACCAGAGGGCTCAAGGTTGACTTTGATTTTAGCCCAGTGTAAGAATATTGAATTGACCCTAGCGGATTCATCTTACCTCATGGAGTTTTTTTTTTTAATAGACTGAGTTCATATTGAATTTGGAGCATGGGAAAACGGTTCAAAAAAGTTAAAGCTACTTCGGGACCGAGGTAAGATAAGGCTTTGACCTCAATGAAAGAATTTTCCCAAATTGAAATCATTTTACAAATACTATGTATATGAGGGTACTGTCTAAATGAGGTAACGGGCATTTGCATAGATACTGAGGTTATAAATGTTATACAGATATAGGTTGTTATTGACATACATGCATTTATATGTCTTTTTATGTGCCAGGACTACTTTGAGCATTCTATCATGCTAATAATGGTATACACATCATAGTTTATGCTAGTTTAACATTATGAGCTATAAATGCTTGATTACATGTTTAGTTGTTAGTCATGCACTATACATATGCATTACAATTAGCATATCTACTTTCACACCTAGATGTGGTTATGGAACGTGAGTTGTCCGTGCGGATTATGTTATGGCACATGAGTTGTTCGTGCGGCGCGGAAATATGGATTCGTCCCTCATGAGTCAATGTATAACCCGAGGACCTTGGGCAGTGTGCACAAGATTATTTATGCTGGGAGCGTTGGTGTTGAGTAAAGGTTGCTTTATTAGGTATACTGGATTTCCGACTCATGATTTATACATTTCATATAAATGTGAATTTGTGCATATCTAAATATGTTGTACATATGCAATCATACTGTACAATTTCCATCTTTACTTCTATCAAGATTATAAATTTACTGCACAGGTTATTAAGTGAGTATTTTCATATCGACCCTCACCACTACCTTGTTGGGGGTGATTAGTGGTACTTAGTACGAGTTGACGTACTCATGTACAATTGCTACACTTTGTGCAAATACTGATTTGTGAGCTAAAAGCTGATTGGAGACCGCCATGATGCGTTGTTTGGTCCTATTCACAGCACCTTGGAGTCCCTTTTTCATTTTCTATATTGTTCTTTATTCAAACAGTATTGCTATGTTGAGACAATTGTATTATTCTATTATCTTAGATGCCCATGACTTGTATCACACTAGATTTCGGGGTTGTTTAGTTTTTCGCGTTTTACTGGCTCTAAACTATTCATATTATATTTTACTATTTTTAGACTTATTCATGTTTCTTGAATATCATGTTATGAGTTGAAATGTTTTTGGGTTCGCCTCAGGGGTTGTGGTTAGGTGTCATCGTGGCTTAGAGAAATTGGGTTGACACAAGGTGTCCATTTCTTCCAATATTTTAGCTTCAACATATACGCTATTTAGGTGTCATCATGGCTTAGAGAAATTGGGTTGTGACACAAGGTATCCATTTCTTCCAATCATTTTAGCTTCCACATTTACGCTATTTGCAAAGCGTAGGTACTAATGACATTGATTGTCTCATTTTCGCATACAAGTCATAATGAGATAATCTTATCGCCAACTCGTGTTACCTCTACAACCTTATCCTTAATTCTTGGTTCTACAATAATTCCCACCCCTTCTGATTTTTATCCATTACACAATACTATAATTTATAACTATGTTGCCTATATCTCCGGCCTTTTGCCCTGGCCATTCAATTTCCTAGGGGCATAGGACATCCACTCTTCTTTTTTAAGGTATCTACTAATTCCACCAACTTTCCCATCCAAGAGTATATGTTCCAGCTACCTACCCGAATTTTAGACTAGCTTCTTTACCCTTATCCATCTGTGATGCGTGCAATGTTTCCTATTTCATACCATATGCACACGATGATATGGTGGGACTAGCTTCTTTACACATACTCATGCATGATTTGGGGACCCTTTCATAGTTTGCACCACATTGGCGACCTTGTTTTTGTGTTTTAAACATGTCTTTTGTAGGTGATGAGACCTCAAGTAGAGGTAACACTCCGAAACAATCAAAAGATGTCCTCTATGTTAGAGGACATAAGAAAACAACTTGAGGTGATTTTGAGTATGAAATTTAAAGTACCAACTAAAATGTATCAAGAGAATAAAGCCAATATGTTGATGGAAATCACACTTTACAACAAGGGAAGGGTCAAATGAAACTCCACAAGCGCAAATCACCACAAATACAATTGACACCATAATAGCATCTATAGCAACTCAACGTCATTAAAGGACATGGTTGAGGCTTTGGAAGTTCTAAGAAGACCCATGATAAGATCTCAAACAAGAAACTTCAAGAACTGAATAGGCTGTAATTAGCAATTAAAAGTGTCTTATGATAAAAGAAGAGCTTCATCCAAAAGAAGATCTTTTGTCCAAGTCTTGTATCTATTTGGAAGCCCAAATTGAAGTCAAAGAGGAGGTGGAATGAGGCCCAAAGCTGCCCCAAAAAGGAGAAAATACAGCAGAATTAGCCCCGGCAAAGCAACAATTGTGGCTCTGGCACCATGCAATAGACATGGTGTGGAGAGTAACTTATCTTATTACTCAAAGAATATAATGATATAAATACATGAAAAGAATAAACTAACCATGATAACTAGATACTCAAATCCCTAAAAATCAGCTATATTATCATATACATAATAATACACAGTATAGTGATTCTGGAACAAATACAATACCTTTTTAATGATCAAAGAAAAATAGTATACTAAATTGCATCCTCCTAGTAATGCTAAATCATAAAATGCCGAATGGAAAAAAGAAGAGCGGTAAAAATGAGAGGAAGAGACTAAGGATAAAGGAAAACAAGTGTGTATTTTCTTTAACATAAAGAAAACAAGTGGGTATTATGTCAAGAACCAAAGAGTACTCGGAAGATATTGAGGATGACACTGCACTTGAACTGCTTATTAATAAGGAACTTCTTTTGAATACTAATGAATTGCCTAACAATTTGCCTAGGGATGTTGTTTCTCTTTTGCATGAACATGAAATTGTAAACTATACTGATATGCAATATAAAGGAGTGAATTACTATACAAAGGGCAAGAGATGCAATTAAGAGAGTTACACTTGAAGAAACTCAGACCCCACTTTGTGGGATTTAACTAGGTATCTTGTTGTTGTACACTTGAAGAAACTTCAGTTGGCAAGAAAAAGAAAAAGAAAGAAAGGATCATATGGGCATCCTACTGATCAAGAGAAGTCAAAATGAGGACAATTCTTTTTTCCAATCCAAGGAAAGATGATCCTAGAAGGGGGAGGGGGGAGGTGGAGTTATTGCTGAAGTGTATCTGTCAGACTACTAAATCTAACTAATTTTACTTTAGTTCCACCGTAGTTTAGGAGTTATCGGAATGTACCTTGGGATCTATCAAAGTGTAAGTTCATAATGTTGTTATTTGATCAGTTTGTATCGCTTAGATGTCTAGTTTTAGGACTTTCTCTTGATTATAAAACAAAAGTGGCAATGGTAGATGACAACTTTGCAGGGGTCAAGCTTTATGATTAATATAGTCCTTTGGCTTTATGTTCATTTTTTTATGAAAAGGGAACCTCCAGCAGCTACTCATTGGGTCATAGCCTGCTACCCTTTGGGTAAACCCTACTCCAGTGTAGTAGCCTGGAAGCCACACAAAAATAGTAAACTGTACTAGGCAAGCCCCGTACGATGAGCTTGACCGAGAAAGCATGCGGGGGGTTTCGAACCTGAGACTCCCCATTTAGGAGATTCCCTACTCAACCAACTTGTTCACCCTCGCGGGTACCTTTGGCTTTCATGTTCATTTCAAGAACTTTCAGGGTTTTGCTAAAGATTACTCTCTTCATAGGCTTGTGTACCTTGGTTTCCCTACAAACTACGGCTTCAACACAATTCGAAGCAAAATAGAGAAGTGGAAAAAGTAAGTTTGCAGAGAGCCAGAGACATGACCATATTTCTTTTCCTTTTCGCATTTCTTATTTGTCTTCAATGTCATATTATTCTTCTCCATTTCCTATCTTCTTATTTCTCCATCTTCACCATCAATCTAAGCATCAACTTCCATTGCACACAATCATATTATGTGTATCCTGATCGGCACCACTGTCGTGCTCGGACACAGATACAATGGGGCGGGAGAGATTGTTCAATTTCATCCCTTTTGGTTACTATGCTTCACCAATGGGAAGATAGGCTGAACCCAAATGTCCCGTAAAGACGAGTATACAGACATATTTCTCTATTCTTTCTCCCTTTGTAGTCTCGTTGCAATGGTGCAAGACCAAGTGAATTTTCAAAGTTTAAATGTCAATAATAGGCAAGTGTAACAACCCAAATTTAATTTAAGAGTTATTTCTGTCTTTAACAAATAATAAATAAATAAAATTAAACTAGTGGGGCAAGCCCATTCTCTATTTTGATTTCTGCCACGTTTGAAGTGACTGAAGGAGTAGAAAATTTAGGGTAATTGATTCTTTAATTTCTGGAAGGAAAGAAGCGACTCATTGAGAATTTTTTTGAATAGTTAACGGACGGCTTGAGAAAGCAAACAATAGAGATTTCATAATTCAGGTATAGAAATTACCTTGTCTCTTTAGCAGATATTTAGAATATTTTTATTTAGTTATTAAGTGGAGAAGCAACAAATCATGAAAGGTTGAGGGGGGTGGCTAAGGAATTCACCTAGCCACTGTTCCGGGTGATAAGTTTTGGTCATTAACACCAATTGTTAATTACCATGATATATAGTTTCTACCTTTATAATGATTATGTTAATAAGGACAAATTGATTTGCAATGATCGGTGGTTAGTGGAATTAAACAGCAAATATTGAATTTCTGAAATCTACGGTGGAAAACAATTTTTCTCCTACTGATGCAGCCTTTCTATACTTCTAAGTAAAAGACATCATGAGTACTAGTAATTGGATAATGATGAGAAGGCTGAATGATTGTAGTAATGATGATGGAATGTAGAAGCATATTATAATATAGCAGTGGTTTCATTAGCATGAGAAACAGCAAATATCTGAAGCTTCTGCTTATACAATATTTGCTTCATTACTGAAAGATCATTTTTGACATTGATTTGGGTACATATTTTGATTAATTGGATTGAGCGTAGACTTTGATTTTAACTTGCTATAAAAATTAAGAGGATGTTCACCTAAAGGGTTTTGACTATTCTAAATCCATTTTAGTGTAGTGTGAGGTGATCCAAAGATTCGAGAATATAGTTCTTGTTTATTGGAAACGGTGATTGGATTGTGAATTCGAGGTAAGTGAGACTTTAAGCTTTGGGTAATTACTATTCAAATCTGTTTTGTTTTTTTTTAAAAGTGTCTTGTCTGCCTGGTCCATGTGTTGGGACGAGTGTGTGCTTGGCAGAATCGATGGTCTTCAAGGCCAGCCACATATATCTTATATTTAAGCATACTAAAACTCTCTTTATTATAAATTATTTCATGGAGTGATACAACTGTGATCCTTGAGAGATTGGTGCATTGTATATGCTTCTGGATATCACTGGGCATTGGTATGCTTCTGGATATCACTGGGCATTGTGTATGCTATCGTGGACTCGAGGTGTTGACTAATAATTGTAACTGCCATTTATGATAATTTCTCAGAGCAAATTGTGTTGAGAAATATAACATTTTTTATAAACAATTGTTTGAAAATTGTTGGATATTATATTATAATATAACTCCTATGCAAAAATATTCTTGTGCTTGTGGTGTGTGGTATTTTTCTAACACTTGTTCCAGAGGCATTTAAAGTGGCGGGTCTAGGATCTTATTGGGTTATATATAGCTCACTCCTTACCTGCATGTCTATGCAGATACTGTTGCGGAGGGTGAGACTTGTGGCCTACGAGTCCGTTCGTGTAGATTCAGTTGTTGAGGTGAGCCTTCGCATTTGATTCGTGGAGGCTTTCGTTTCAGCTTCATCTATTTTATAGCATACTTTTTTTCTTGGGTTTTGCATGCCCGATAGCTAAACTCATGTAACTCTATTAGATGCTCCATGGTTTTAGTGTGGGATTTGGGCTAGAGATATATTATTTAAGCAGTCGTTTATTTTCTTATAAATTGAGATATGATTTTGGTTGGATAATTACTTAATTTTTAATGACTATCGATGTGTTTGAAGTTGCACATATTTTATCTCAGTGCTTATAGAAAAGGTTAAGATTATGGAAAACTGGTTCGCTTGGCGGATGGTGTTAGCGGGTGCCAGTCATGTCTAGGGGGTATTTTGGGATGTGACAGTAAGTAAACCTATCTATAGACTAATCTAGAACATAAACAACTCCACATATATTCCTAAACATGTGCTTCAAAGCAGTGACTCACCGATTCTAAAAGCTGGTTAACACTTAGAATGTCAAGGGAATTGATAGACAGAGATGTCTTTCGACCTGATTGGCTTCCATTAGCATCTGAAATCGCTTCTTCATCTATGAAGGAAGGAGTTGCCAGTACCTGATTGAGTAAAGAAACACAATCACCTCTCTTAGAAAGCATATCTGAAAGTCATGTCATTGGGGTGGGATAAAAAGCTCAAGACATCAAAAAAAGGAAAATAGTAACCAACTAGACATAAATAAATGTATATGTGAATTACACAAAATGGTTCCTCTACAACCTCATCAAAAGTCTCGAACTCAATCTGAGCAAGTGGAGAGCAGGGGTGAGGCGTTTCCATATATAGAGGAATCCCAAGCGGATATGCATCATCCGGTTCAAACCTTTCCCAGAGTTGTTTTCTTATGCTTGATAACTCAACCTGGGAAACAGTAGCCAAGATTAATTAAACATCCTGTTCTAGAAAGATGAGAACAAATCCTGTACTAAGAAGCTCATGATTTACTAAGAAACTCATTTATTTAATAGTTTAAGATCCATAAGAGGGATTTTTTTTTGGTATAACCATCTGGTATGCAAAACCCACTAGCCCGACTAATCCAGATTCACACCACATAATTCCCATTAGAGGAGGAACCGCTCCCTACCTGGAGTTTCTCCATTCCCAGAGACATTTTATGGAAGAGGAAAACAAGTGTATATATTGACAGCGGATCCATTTTCCTATGAGTTTGCATAAATAGTGGCACACATGTTTGTAGCTTGAGCAGATTATGCTCCAATCAAATACTCTCATCCTTCAGTAGCAGAAAATTCATGGAAGCATTTAAGAGAATCTGAGAGAAGAAGGCTCTCCAATAGCTCTCTTTGGACATTAAAAAGATATAATAACCAGTTTTGAAGATAAACTATTCAAAATCATGCCTTGTATGTGGGCAATGAATATTAATTTCATAAAATTCAGGTCACATTTCGAATCATCTTATATTGACACAATGTTATCATATCAGCAGGCAAAGGAGTGATTTAGAACCAAACAAGAAGGTATTCCTTCAACCTACTTTTATTTCTACTCTGTTATTTGTTGATAAGTCGATAAATTTCATAGTTACAACATTAAGTCGGTGTCACAAAAGAATGTTTAAGTAGTGTCTATGACTCAACCCGATTCAACCACAACCTTCCATCAAACTTACCAAGCTACCTACACAAGGAGGATTCCTTACCAAAAGTACAAATGTAAGGAGAAAGACTCACTAATGCTGTCTACATCGTTCTTTCTATTTTGAAACAATCTTCTTTCTACTCTATCATAACTGTATTCACCAAACAAATCAAACTAGCTATCAATGACCCAAAAAAAAAAGAGCATTAGCGCGTATAAATCTGTCTTGCCAGAACAAAGATTTCCCACCACCTATGAGGTTGCGAACCTGCATCATACATCAAACTAGTGAGAAAGCTAAGAAAGTTAATACCTCTGACAATGTTCCACATTTAGTTGTGAAGTGCAACATAATGATTTCTTTAAATTTCTCGTTGTCTAACTCTACTGCTGACAGGGATTGCAAAGCTGCAATTTCATCTTCTTGTGAGCCATAACT
>JACEIK010002619.1:34000-61450 GCA_018107945.1 Datura stramonium
AGGTGGCTATAGGCCCAGTCGGCCGGAGGCTGTATTTACAGCTGTTATATAGCCCGTTGATTCCATGAATCTGAGTTAGAGCCAGCCAGGCACCAGATGTACTTAGGCACAGTAGTCTAGCAGTTCAGGTCCTAATAGGGCACCAGGTGCCAGTCATACCCCCCAAGGCGGGGCGTGACACTTCCCTAGAATTTTCATAACTTGATTTCAATCCTAGCAATTTGCATTCAATATTTGTAGTTTAAATTTACTCAATCTTAATTCGAATAGTCTTTTAACTTGCAAAAACATATTGACTGATACTAGATATAGTGGAGTTAATGTAGTCTCTGTGGGATTCGACCCCAACTCCAAGTTGGATTCTATATTTTCTTTGACCATTTACACTATCAAAAATTGGAATGGATTTGAGCGAGATCGGATGTATGGAGACAATCTTGAAAAATAAATAATTTAGAAGTGACTATTTCCCTAGATTATTCGAGGTTTTGTAGAAAGCCCCATCTTACAACATCTACGTCTTCTTTCGTTTTCTTAAACATCATATATTGCACTTTAAGTTTGTTGACCCCAATCATAGTTCAGGTCTCTTGTGAGTTACAAAAATTCAATTATGCTACGAGATGCGATCAGTAGATTCTAAGAAATCTAAAGTGAATATTCATTGAGACGAAGTGTGATATTGATATGCTGTGAGTTTACAATACTATCAACGCTCAAAACTAAGAAAATAGCACGGACTTAGGTGTGTTTATATGGATATAAGGCACTTTTTCTTTGATTACAAGACAAATAAGCGTTGGAGAAAGAATGTGCAAAAGATAGATTGAAAGTGCAAAAAATGAGATAAAGTCACAGTCTCAGTACGAGCCGTAGGTTGATGGTACGAGCCGTACTGAAGATCGTGAAAAGTTTCAGATGACTGAATTGTGAAGAGTGCAGCCTACGACTCTCAGTACAAGTCGTACAATACTGGTACAAGCCGTAACACTAAGTCGTGGAAATATTCAAAAGAATTGCACAAGAGGCAGACTCCTGACATGGATAGACAGTACGAGTCGTGCTAGAGAGGTACGAGTCATACCATCACACTCGTGACAAACTTCAGAAAAATTCAGAGTTTTTAGAGTCAAGCCACGGAAGTACAGTATGACTCGTAGGAATCATGTATGAGTTATACCAAGGACCAACACTTAGCAAATTTTCAACAAGCCAAGGATATACGGATAGCAGGTACGACCCGTACAATCCTGTTACGGGTCGAAGGATCTGTCGTGGCTCAGGAGGCACCAGTTATGGAAATTTATTCTGCTAGTAGGAAAATGATTCTTATGCCTGTATAAATACCTTTTATGTTTTATTTTCAGCAGAGAACATCTAGACAACATAGGGAGAAACGTTGTAAATAATTAGAGAAGGTTAGGAAGTGAGGAAAAACATAGAATTGAGTTGATTGACTAGTGATCAACCTTTTCTTCATTTCTTTCTTGTTCTTTGTGAATAGTTCTTGAGTTATTTCGGAGATAATCAAAGAAGCTTTTTCTATTATCCACAATTGTACTTATTGAATTATGTGTTTAATTATGAATGCATATTACAACCTTACAACTATGAGAGGCTAAAACCTCCATAGCTAGGGTTGTGGGAACCGTGGTGGATTAATGAGCTAGGGATACATAAAAGTGATTCAAAACCAATGCAAAACGCTTGCATTTTATTCTCTTCATGCTTAAACAATTCTTAACGGTGTACAACGTTAGGACTTGCCTTAATTCTTTACTTGTTGAGCCTAGAGAGGTAGAGATTAGGAAAAGAGAATTACAACAAAGCCTTGATCTTGATGATCATTGTGTTAACTTGAGTTGTGGTCGCAGGATAGTTAAATTTGGGACTAATTGATAATGGATAGTTTTCAATCACTCATGAGACCTGACCTGGTGATTGAGTATAGCCATCCAATAGGGAAGAACCAGTCGTTTGGATAAACCCTAGTTATCAGTTCTACAAGTAAGCATTAATATTGATCACATGTGTATACCTGAAGCAGTTATGAACCCATGGGGAACACAAACCCTAGTTAGTCTTAACTACTGATTTTACATCACAATTTCAATCATTGTTTTAATTATTATTTTTCTTGAAACCCCCAAATTGGAGTAACTAACCAACAAGTTCATTGACCGGCATTAGTCTACATCTTCCATATTCCCTGTGGGTTCAACCCCAACCTCTTTTTTGGGTTCTTTATTGACAATGTCCACTTCATACTTCAGCAGGAGGTGTGAGTTTAAGCATTATCAAAAAGTGGCGTCATTACTGGGGAATACGGCTAAGACTAGATTAATTGCTTGTATTTGACATTTGGTAGTTATTTCCCTATTTACATTTTCTTTGTTTTTCATTTGTGATTCTTTCAGGATACATCAAGGGAACGATCCCCCGTTCAAACACCCAGATGGAATATGATAAGTTGCCAATGCCTGAGGAGGAGATGATGACTATGATACATTAGCAGCTGTGATGATGAATTATGAGGGAGACAAGATACCAAAATACACAGAGACGGTGAACGCTTTAAATGAATGGGGTCATATAACTTCATCCCAAAGAAGTTAGACCTAGATCTAAAGAATCATTCAAGCCGCCGGCTAAGCCATCTGTGGAGGTACCACCAGTTCTTGAGATGAAAGCACTACCTCCCCATCTTAAGTATGCATTCCTCAGTGATGACAGTACTCCACCAGTTATAATCACAGTAGATCTGTTGGACAAGCAAGTGGGAGCTTTGGTCAACATACTAAAAAGGTACAAAAAGGTAATTGGCTGGACCATAGCTGATATCATCGGAATCTCTCTAGGCATATGTACTCACAAGATCCAACTTGATCTAAATTGAAAACCAAATATAGAACATCAGCATCGCCTGAACCCCCCAATGCAAGAAGTAGTAAAAGAGGAGATCATCAAGTGGCTGGATGCTGGTGTAATCTATCCCATTGTAGATAGCAATTGGGTGAGTCCGGTACCGAATGTATCGAAGAAAGATGGGATCACAGTGGTGCCCAATGAAAAGAATGAGTTGATACTGACATAACCAGTCACAGGGTGGCGTGTATGCATGGATTATAGGAAACTCAACCACTGGAACCCAAAAGCACCACTTTCTAATGTCATTCTTGGATCATATGCTTGACAGACTATCAGGTAGAGGTCGGTACTATTTTCTTAACGGTTTTTTGGGATATAATTAGATTACCATCGCTCCAGAAGACCAAGAATAAATGACCTTCACTTGTCCATATGGAACATTCGCTTTAAGAAGGATTCCATTTGGATTGTGCAATGCACCGGCCACATTCTAGTGCTGCATGATGTTTATATTCTTAGACATGGTGGAGGACACCATTGAAGTATTTATGGACAAATTCTCTGTTGTAGGTGACTCATTCAAATCTTGGTCAACCACTTGGGCAAAGTATTGAAAAGATGTGAAGAAACTAATCTGGTCCTAAATTGGGAAAAGTGTCCTTTTATGGTTAAGGAAGGAATAGTGTTGGTTCATAAAATCTCACGAAAAGGGATTGAGGTGGACAAGGCAAAAATTTAGGTTACAGCTGGTTTGCAACCCCCTATTTCCATAAAAGAGGTCAGAAGCTTTCTAGGGCATGCAGGATTCTACAGATGATTCATCAAGGACTTTTCAAAAATTGCACAGCCATTGTGCAAATTACTTGAGAAGAAGGTAAAGTTCATGTTTGATGAGGCATGTCTAAGCGCTTTCGAGTGCTTGAAAGAGAAACTCACCACTACTCCTATCATCATAGCTCCAGATTGGTCTCTTCCATTTGAGGTAATGTGCGATGCTAGCGAGTTTGCTCTTGGTGCTATTTTGGGACAACGAAGAGCAACGATTTTTCATCCAATCTACTACGCTAGTAAAATACTCAATACAACCTAGAAGAATTACACGGTCACAGAATAGGAGCTATTGACGGTGGTCTTTGCATTTGAAAATTTTCGATCATACTTTCTTGGAACCAAGGTGATCATTCATATAGAACATGCCGCTTTGAGGTACTTGATGTCAAAAAAAGATGCTAAACCCAAATTGATTCGGCGGGTGCTCTTGCTCCAAGAATTTGAGTTTGAGGTTAAAGATAGGAAAGGAATGGAAAATCAGGTAGTGGATCATCTATCTAGGCATGAGTCTAAAGTTAGGTCAAGGGAGGATGTTGATATTGATGATGCTTTCCCAGACGAACAGGTGCTAGCTGCATCGCAAGATTTGATTCCCTAGTTTGCCAACTTTGCAAATTACATGGTTAGTGATATGACTCCGGTAGACCTAACTCCTCAGCAAAAGAAAATGTTCTTAATCGATGCTTGAAAATATTACTGGGATGATCCATACTTATTTTGCATTTGTGCATATGGGATCATTTGCAGGTTCGTGCCTTAAATAGAGATGGTGAGCATTCTAGAGGCCTGTCATTCATTTCTAGTAGGGGGTCATCATAGTGGTATCAGAACTGCACATAAGATCTTAAGATGTGGATATTACTGGCCTTCTATTCACCAAGATGCATATGATTATGCCAAGTCCTGTGATCAATGTAAAAGGCAGGGCGGTATTACTCGTAAACATGAGTTTCCATTGACCCCCCTCTTGGAAGTTGAGTTGTTTGATGTGTGGGGCATCGACTTCATGGGCCAATTTGTTAGCTCATATGGGATGAAATACATCCTTGTGGAAGTGTATTATGTCTCAAAATAGGTGGAGGCTATTGCACTACCAAATAATGAAGGCAAAAGTGTTACAGCATTTCTGCGGAAGCACATCTCACCAGGTTTGGCACTCCCAGAGCTATTATTAGTAATGGTGGATCTCACTTCTGCAACTACCTCTTTAGGACCCTGTTGGAAAAATATGGTGTCAAGCATAAGGTGGCCACACATTACCATCCTCATTCAAGTGGACAAGTGGAAGTTTCAAATAGGGAAATCAAGACCATCCTGACTAAAACAGTGAATACTAGCTGGAAAGATTGGCCTAGGAAGCTCAATGATGCGATGTGGGCTTACCGAACAGCTTATAATACCCCTATTGGTTCATCTCCGTACCAACTGGTTTATGGAAAAGCATGTCATTTACCGGTTGAATTAGAGCATAAGGCGCTATGGGCTCTGAAAAAGCTGAATATGAACTGGAAAGAAGCAGCCAAGCTGAGGCTTAACCAGCTCAATGAGTTGGATGAGTTCCAACTTAGAGCTTATGAGAGTGCGGCCATTTATAAAGAAAGGATGAAGATTTACCATGATAAGAAGATTGCAAAAAGGGAGTTTATCCCAGGTAATTTGGTCCTACTGTTTAACTCAAGGCTTCGATTGCACCCTGAAAAGATGAAATCTAGATGGATGGGACCCGACAGAGTGGTACATGTGTCCCTATACGGTGCAGTGGAACTTGAGAATAAAGAAGGAAAAATGTTCAAAGTGAACGGGCAAAGAATAAAGTTGCATCTGGGAGATGTGGAGGAACTAAGAGGAATATAGGTAGTATACCTTGATGATGCCTGACGAGTTACAAGAGTCACGTCGTGTCGCAATGTTAAATCAAGTATTCCATGGGAGGCAACCCATGAATGGTGAAGTCTGAGTAGCCATAGATATGTTCCTTTCCCTCTATTTTTGTAATTGGGGTTTCGGGGACGAAGCACAATTTTCAAAAAGGGGAGGGAGTGTATTTGTGATTTTTAGGAGTTTTGGATTTGTCCGAGGATTTTTCTTGCCGTGTTTCTTTTCCCTCGGGCATGCTATCTAGTAGAATTAGTATGTTTAGGATTTTATTTTCTTATTTTGTGATTTTTGTTTAATTAGAAAATAGCTTAGGAGTACTCATCCAATGAAAGTGCACTAGTTTTGGATTTCTGAAAAAACTGACCCTGTTTAAAGAATTTTTTTTTGATGCATTAGTTGTGTACTTGTGACTGCATGCATGATTTCTTTGGATCTTTTGATGTCATCTAGTATATTAGCATGAGTAGTCTTGTCAAGCCATGTATAAACCAGACAGGTAAAGTGAATGTAAGTCATGTGCCATGAGTGAGTGAGGTTTGATACTTAGTTCAGTACTATGTTGAAGATCTAGAACTTGCCGGGTTGGTCTTTGCATAGGCTAAGGATAGTTGGTTGGGATATGATCATAGGCCTTTTTTGTTAAGCTCACTTTTTGCCTAAATGACCCTACCAAAATCATAGGATTCCCTTGATCCCAATTTTGAGCCTTTAATAGATCATTTTTCTTTGATTAACCGATGAACCGTACCCATTTTTTTTATAATGAACCTGTTTTTGCCCTGGTCCTTCCTTGGACATTGTGAATCTCAACATAGGCAAAACGCCTAAGTTGAGGGTGGCTAGAGTAGGGGTGTATAAATGGTGGGAATGAGGAAAAAGAAAAGAAAAGAGAAAAGGTGAAAAATGAGGTGTGGTGTGACAAATGAAAAAGAAAAAAAAAAGATGAAAAAGTTGAAAACTTTGAAAAAGAAAATTCAAAAGAAAAATAATGCTTGAAAAGGTTGAAAACACACCACACTCATAAAAATGCATATAAAAGAGGTGAAAAGGGAGGAAAAAGAATGAAAAGAATAAGAGGGTGAAATAGGTGAATGGTGAAGCCAATGTATGTAGAGCCAAGGAAGGGTTAGTCACTTAAAAATATCTCAGATTTATCATGTCCAGCACTAAATCCTACATTACAAGCCGCAACAAGTCCTATAGTGATCGTAATATGACCATCTGATAGACCGAAGCAGAGAAAATAAGGGCAAGCATATGATATCCGATATACAGTATTTGAAACTTTTTTGTGAGAGTGAGAGTCTCGTTTGTTCAGTACCATCCCATATTTTTTACTATATCTGTGAGTGGGGACTTCATTTGTTGTGAGGGTACATGGGTTATGTTTACTTTTACTATTGGTCTATGTTAAAAGCATCGGCGATGACTTGATTTCCTGTTGATAGCTAGATGACATGTCTTGATCCCTACTTATCATGTTTTGTGGTTGCTTGTAGTACATTAGCTGATATTGGTTCATGGAAGAAGGGTCAAAAGTCGCTGAATGTATAGTGCAAATTTTTTTTGGTATTGGTTGTAGTATCCTGGGTTTATTTTCTAGTTGAGCTCCTGTTTAGTTTTTTATTTTCTTTGCCTGAGGACATGTAAAAGTCTTAAATTGAGGGTGTTGATGTGCTGTGAGTTCACAGGACTATCGACGCTCAAAACTAAAAAAGTAAAATGGACTTAGGTTTGTTTATATGGATATAAGGCACTTTTTATTTAATTATAGGTCAAATAAGCGTTGGAGCAAGAATGTGCAAAAGATAGCCTAAAAGTGCAGAAAATGGGCTAAAGTCACAATCTCAATACGAGTCATACTAAAGATTGTGAAAAGTTTTAGATGGATGAATTGTGAACAGTGTTGCCTACGACTCTCAGTACGAGTCATACAACACTGGTACGAGTCGTAACACTGAGTCCTGAAAATATTCAGAAGAATTGCACAAGAGGCATACTCCTGACACGGATAGACAATACGAGTCATGGCAGAGAGGTACGAGTCGTACCATCACACTCGTGACAAACTTTAGAAAAATTTAGAGTTTTCAGAGTCAAGCTATGGAAGTACGGTATGAATTGTAGGAATCATGTACAAGTAGTACCAAGTCCCAACACTTATCAAAATTTCAGTAAGCCAAGGACGTAAGGATAGCAGGTACGATCCATACAATCCTGCTACGGGTCGTAGGATCTATCGTGGCTCAGGCGGCACTAGTTATGGAAATTTACCCTGTTAGCTTAGGAAAAGGATTATTATGTTTGTATAAATACCTTTTATGTTTTATTTTCAGTAGAGAACATCTAGACAATATAGGGAGAAATGTTGAAAGTAATTAGAGAAGGTTAGGAAGTGAGGAAAAACATAGAATTAAGTTGATTGGCTTGTGATCAACCTTTTCTTGATTTCTTTCCTGTTCTTTGTGAATTGTTCTGGAGTTATTTAGGAGATAATCAAAGAAGTTTTTTCTCTCATCCACAATTGTACTTATTGAATTATGTGTTTAATTATGAATGAATATTACAACCTTGGTACTATGAGAGGCTAAAACCTCCATAGATACGGTTGTGGGAACCATGGTGGATTAATGATCTAGGGATACATAAAAGTGATTCAAAACCAATGCAAAACGCTTGTATTGTATTCTCTTCATGCTTAAACATTTCTTAAAGGTGTACAATGTTAGGACTTGTCCGAATTCTTTACTTGCTTGAGCCTAGAGAGGTAGAGATTAGGAAAAGAGAATTACAACAAAGCCTTGATCTTGACGATCATTGTATTAACTTGAGCTGTGGTCGCAAGATAGTTAAATTTAGGACTAATTGATAATGGATAGTTTGAAATCGCTCATGAGACCTGACCCGGTGAATGAGTACAGTCATCCAATAGGGACGAACCAGTCGTTTGGATGAACCCTAGTTATCAGTTCTACAAGTAAGCATTGGTATTGATCACATGTGTATACCCGAAACAGTTATGAACCCATGGGGAACACAAAAATCTATTTAGTCTTAACTCTTGATTTTACATCACAATTTCAATCACTATTTTAATTATTATTTTTATTGAAACCCCCAAATTGGAGTAACTAACTAACAAGTTCACTTACCGGCATTAGTCTAAATCTTCCATATTCCTTGTGGGTTCGACCCCAACCTTTTTGTTGGGTTCTTTATTTAAAACATCCGCTTCATACTCCAACAGGAGGTGTGAGTTTGAGCGTTATCAGATATTAAGTGGAGGAAAGGGATTGACAAAATATCTTCCTACTCTTTCTTCCCCTTACTGTTTAATATCATCGAAATAATTTTTTCCTCACTCTAAATCATAAATAACATAGTTGTCTAGACATCTGTTAAGTGCTACGTTTTTGAAGTACTTAATCCTTCAAAGACCTAAAATATGATTACTAACAAAATGATATTGCCATCATATATATATCTCAAGTGCTATGTTATCATCAAATTGCAAAATTCAGAAGCACCGCAACCACATGACTTAAAAATTTGATACTCAAAAAGCAAAATATTAACTCAAAAAGACAAAAATGAGAAGTCAAGAGGCTTATAAACCCCTGATATTAGCAACAATAAGTCAATAATCTCATATCCCCTTGGCTTAACTTATGAGCATGGCATCAGACACAGGCAAGAATCCACTACCACTAGGTGATCCAACATCAAAATCATAGGGTTTTGCAAAATGAAAAGGAAAGCTAAGGACAGTGATAAACACTTTTCAATGAAAATAGTATAAATAAAGAAATGAGAGAGAATATAATTTAATTTAGCATTTACTCTCATAAAATATATGATAAAGTATCATGTCTTTTCATAATCTCATTCAAACTTTAAGTCACACTTCAATATAATCGCAAGAAGCAGCCAAGCTGCAACTGGAGACAGAGTCCAAGATAGGTAAATATAATATCATTAGAGATCATATTAATTGATAGATACTATTTTATCCACCAAATCACAAATGAATCTTTCCTATTAAAGAAATAGACAAATCTCACTTCTTCCTCCCAATCTTATTCAATTATTCTTTTTCCACAATAACAGATCGTTCCTGTTAAAAGACTAGGCAGATCCCATATCTTGCTCCTATTCATATTCAAACTCATGATACAAAAATTCTACACCCATTCAACCATCCATTCATTTATCTTCTTCAAATTCAATAGAGAGCATGATCAGTAAAGGGGAGAAGCTTATTTACTAATTTAGTAATCACAAAACTTAACGCAACACTAAAACCACACATTGCACTCCATTTAATCTCATTGACATCATCAGGACTGGGCATTTTGATTTAGAGTGGTTTGTATAGTCATTCATACTCTACTTGGAAAACATTCTTTAGCTCAAATATGTTATTTTAGATTAAATTCTATTTCTACAAGTACTGTGATATTATTGATAGCACCAGGCTATACTATATCAATTATTATATTTGGATATAACCAAGATATCTAATTTTAATATATTTTACTCTTCCAAAACAAATTTAACAGGTTTACTGGAATTACTATCTACTGTTATTAAAGAATACAGTGCCTCAGCAAATATTCCATTGGAAATTAGCCTCCTACAATAGCTTCTACCAAAATTAGCTTGGCAAGAACATATACTAATAATAAAACTTATTAGATATGTATCAACAGACAAGTGTGAAGGAATGAACGAGGAAGTAGGTTCTATCCAAAATAGTGATGCAAGTATTTTAGATTGAAGCGAAAGGTCGCATTAATTGATAAACAATACAAGAACCATTTGAAAAAGAAAATTATACATTCCGTGAACAGATTCACAAGGTAAATGAAGTTAACAAAATTCCTAGGGAGACATGTTTTAAATCATCAAAATGGTATACTAATCTTTATCATGTCTGTAAATATTTCATTTATTATAATTTTATGTGCATGTCTTGAAAACTTCAAAGACTCTGTCTCTCTTAATTATAGAATTAAAAGAGGCCAATTATCCACCATTGAACCTATTTTCTAATGCTCCTTTCTCGATACATTCTAATGAAGTATGAAATTCCTCCAAATCAATAAATTGATAGATTTTTATAATCACATTTAGGAAAAATATTTGGGAACAATTTTTGTTACTTTGTTATTTGGAAATGAAATTATTACTAAAAATCATTATCTATGTATAAAATGCTTATGTTTATATTAAAATCTTTGAATCTCGCAGGACATTACACAATGATGGAATTTTGGCCCCCAACGTACACATGCCAATATTGTGGTGCCTTTTTGTGGTATGAAGAACGGACAAGGAAAATCGTACAGACAACAAAGCATATGTTCTCATTTTGTTGTATGGAAGGAGGTTGTGTACAACTGTCATTATTAAGAGAACCACCCTTGTCACACCCCTAGCCTACACCCTGGATGCAATACGGTACATGAAGTCACAAGTGACCCCAAGTCAACCCCTGGTCTATCATACACTGGTATTCTGAGAATATCATGCACAATGGAAATTTTAAATAATACATAATAGCATTTATGAACATTCAAATCTAAATTTATAAATTTAAAATATCTGAGAATCTGAAATCAAGTCTGTGTCTGAAAACCATCTAACTGAGGAGTTGTTGGGACAAGCCCCCAGCTAACTCTAAGTCTAACTAAAAATAGTAAATAAAACTGAAATGAAGGAAATAACGCCCTTGGAATATGAGGACTCACACTTCAGCTGTTGATAGAGAGATCCGGACGAAATCGGCTAACGGCGTTGGGTCGGAGAACCTACGGCTCTATCATGAAACGATACAGCATAAAGTTATGTCTCAGTACTTTGAATGTACTAAGTAAGTGAGAGAAGCATAATGATAAATATATAGATGAATGAATTGAAATGACATGCAATGACCAACTGATAAGCTAAACTGAACTACTGATGTAAACTGGAATGGTCAAGATGATCCTGTCTGATGGTCAAAGACATGCCCTAAATCTGAAATACTAGGTCTAAGAGACCACACTGATCTCAACTGAATTGAACTGTCAAAATTGAGACTGAATTGAATTGAGCAGCAATGAGATAATTGAAGGTGAGCAGACTCGGATGTGCTGCTACAGTTCTACTGCAGAAGATGTCTATTTTTCAAACATTGATATTGTTTTGGATTTTCTTAATTTACTCCTCTCAAGATTTTGTTAGGTAGATGTCCAAATGTACAATGACATTCAGATTTTGAGGATGTTATAGACAATTTGATGTTATTTTCATTTCATTTAATTGAGGCTTCTGCTATTTATCGATTTGTGTGTTTATCTATATTATTGGGGATATTGAGAAACTAGATGGGATTTTTTGGTTCGCTGACCGGAGTGATTAGTATAGGGGCCAATCACGCCCACTTGGGTCATGACAAAGTTAGTATCAGAGCCCTATGTTCGTTGATCTCATTGTTCAAGGATGAGTCTAGTAGAGTCTCATGGATTAGTGGGAGACATTTGTTACTTATCTTCGAGAGGCTACAGGACTTTAGGAAAACTCCCTTCTTTCTTTCTTTTACATGTTATTACTTGATTCCAATTGGTATCTGGTAATCCAAATTTGTATCTAACAACTTCTATGTTTCTTTCTCTCATAGATGGTGAGAACACATGCAGGATAAATTAGATAAGAAGCACCCAAGCTAGCAGTAGCAGCCGTAGTTTGTGATAAAGGAAGAGGTCGAGGTCGCGGGGGAAAGCCTGTTGCTGCTAGAGGAGGTGCACGTGCTCCTGCTCCTACTCGGGAAAGGTTAGCATCTCTAGTGCCTCCAGTGGTTCAGGAAAGAGTGGCAGTGGAGGTGGAGGTACTGACGCAGGGAGTGGCTGTAGTTGCTATGGCATCCTCTGAGGTCCTGGCTCAGGTCCTAAATCTTTTGAGCTGCCTCATGGGTAATGGAGAAGCACCGGCGACTCCAGCAGGGAAGCACTCAAGGATACAACATGCAACTATTGTGGCTCCCTGTATAGATGATATTATTGAGCAATGATGTTTCCTAGGCCGGTGGTTGGACCGATGATGATTGGTGAGGAGCATGACTTGTTTTGTAGATTCACGAAGATGAAGCCTCCAACCTTCTACAACATTGATACTGATGATGTTTATGAGTTCATTATCGAATGCCATGAAAGGCTCCATGAAGTAGGGGAAGTGGAGAATTATGGGATGGAATTTGTCACCTTTTAAGCTGATGGGAGATGCTAAGCTCCAGCGGAAAGCATTTGTGGAGTGTCGATCGGTGGGGTCACTGCCACTTTCCTAGACTCAGTTCTACTCCACTTTCTTAGAGAAACATGTGCCTCGTATCCCGCGAGATGAGTTCACCACCATCAATCAGAGGACTTCTTCATTTGCAGCTTATGAGGCTCGATTTCACTCACTGTCTAGGTATGCCCTGCCCTTAGTGCCCACTGAGGAGGAGAGAATCAAGCGGTTTGTTAAGGGCCTAAATGAGGCCTTCAATTGTCAGCCCTTCAGATTGTCTCTGCAGGTAAGACCTTACAGTAACCATAGCGGTGCTAGGGTTGTCTAGGTTGGAGTGGAAGTAAAATTATAGCCCTGCTCTTAAGAAGCTTATCTCTTATATTTGTGCTGGGAAATTGATAGGGAGAGCATGTTCAACATATATATCCCACATTCGGTATACTAGTTCAAAGGATCCCTCCATAGAATCGGTCCCAGTAGTTCGTGAGTTTCTAGAGGTATTTCTCGCGGATTTGTCTGGCATGCCACCGGACCACAATATTGACTTCTGCATAGATTTTGAGCTAGGAACCCAACCCATTTCCATACCTCTATATAAGATGGCACCAGTTGAGCTAAGGGAACTTAAGGAGCAGTTGCAAGAGTTACTTAGTAAGGGACTAATCATGCCAAGTATCTCTCCGTGGGGTTCCCTGGTATTGTTTGTCAAAAGGAAGGATGGTAGCATGCAGAAGTGCATTGATTACCGTCAGCTGAATAAGGTAACCATTCGGAATACCCTCTTCCCCAAATAAATGACTTGTTTGATCAACTATAGGGGTTAGCAGTTTTCTCAAAGATTGACTTGAGATCAGGCTATCATTAGCTTAAAATTCATGCTGAGAATATTGCAAAGATAGGTTTTCGGACCAAGTATAGGCGTTATGAGTTTCTAGTCATGTTATTTGGACTCACCAATGCTCCAACAGCATTCATGAGCTTGATAAATGATATCTTCAAGCCCTATCTGGATTCTTTTATAATCGTTTGCATTAAAAATATTTTGGTGTACGCCAAGACTAATCAATAATATGAGAATCATCTGAGGATTATGTTGGGGCTACTAAAGGAGAATTAATTTTATGCAAAGTTCACTAAATGTGAATTTGATTAGATTTGGTGTCATTTCTAGGGCATGTAGTCTCCAAGGAAGGGATTAAGGTTGACTGGAAGCGGTCTGAAATTGGGGTAGGCCTACTACAGTGACAGAGGTTCAGAGTTTTGTGGAGCTGGAAAGCTATTACCGCCAATTTATAGAGGAATTTGCAGCCATTGCCTCGGTGCTAACAAGGCTGACTCAAAAGGACGTGCCTTTGCGGTGGTCCGAGATATGTGAAGAGATCTTTCAAAAGCTCAAAACCTTACTAACCATGACACTTATTTTGGCACTACAAGTAGAAGGTAAAGATTATGTAATCTATTGTGATTCCTCATAGTCTGGGTTGGGTGCTGTGCTAATGCAGGAAAGATAGGTCATTGATTATGCTTCGAGACAGCTAAAGATGCACGAGAAGAACTACCACACACATGACCTAGAATTGGCAGCGCTGGTATTCACTCTAAAAATCTAGAGGCATTAGTTGTATGGGGCCCATTTTAAGGTGTTCACAGACCATCGCTGCTTGCAGTATGTGTTCTCCTAGAAGAATCTCAATTTGAGATAGTGGAGATGGATGGAACTGCTTAAGGACTACGATGTCACAATTCTATATCATCTTGGGAAGGAAAATGTGGTGGAAGATGCCTTAAGCCAAAAGGCAGTGAGCATAGGCAGTTTGGCGTGTTTGGATACTACCCAGCGCCTGATGGCCAGAGAATTTCAGACACCGGCGAACAACCTGGTGAGACTTACATTTGCAGAGACGGGAGGGGTATTAGCCAGTTCAAATTCCAAGTTGTCCCATTTAGGTCATTATTAATATACTGACTAAGTTTGCCCATTTCTTGCTTGTTTAGGTAACTTACAATGCAAGAGATTGGCCAAGCTATATATGAAAGAGGTGATTTGGTTGCATGGGGCACTGGTTTTAATCATATCAAATAGGGGTACACAGTTCACCTCCCACTTTTGGAGGACCTTGCAGGCTGAACTAGGTACCAAGTTGGATTTTAGCATAACTTTTCACCCACAGACAGATGGACAGTCAGAGAGAATAATTCAGGTGTTAGAAGACATGCTTCGGGCTGTGTGATCAATTTTGGTAGCCATTGGGATAAGTTTTACCTCCACACTACTAAAAATATTACGAAATCGAGGGAACAAAAATCGACGGATAGAGTAGGTCTAAAAGTCCTAGGGGAAACTGATCTAGTCCATCGATTTTTATTTTTTAATTATTATTTTAAAAAAATTAATGGACTTGGTAGGTTGTCCGTTGATTTTTTTCGTGCAAAAATTTACAAAAATAATTTTCTTTAAAAAATGACGTAGTCCATTGATTTTTTATTATTTTTTAATTAAAATTGAGGGATTGGATTGGTTTTTGAAGTTCAAAATTACAGTTGAAGAGTATAAATAAAAATAACGAAAATATTTCATCAAAGAGCATGTACAGTCGAGTGGTAGAATTATCTAATGCCTTAGTAAGTATGTGGGTTTCATTCCAAGTAGCTACATTTTTTTAATATTTTTTTGAATAACCAACGGGCAAATCAACCTTGTCCCTCGATTTTTTTAAAATTCTTTAATTAATTTTAAAATTTTTAAAACCGTCAGACTGGGTTGATTGTCCATCGATTTTAACCGATCCTTTCCATCGGTTTCACAATACCGATGAGCCAAATTCCGACAACGATAAGTGTGTCAGTTTGGCATCAGTTTTGCTCAAAAAATTGACCCTGTCCGTCGGTATTGGCCCTCATTTTTTGGGAAGTTTTTTTTTGTGCTGGAAGAATTTTCTTATATTAATAGCTATCACTCAAGCATTTGAAGATATATATGGGAGGAAATGGAGATCTCCAATCGGTTGATTCGATGCATTTGAGGATAGACCTTGGGGTACTGACTTGCTTAAAGAATCCTTGGAAAAGGTTAGGGTGATTCATGAGTGACTGGTGGCTTCTAAAAGTAGGCAGAAGCAGTATGAGGACTAACAGGTGAGGGATATGGAGTTCATGGTGGGAGAACAAGTGTTGCTCAAGGTTTCTCCCATGAAGGGAGCGATGAGATTTTGGAAAGCGGGGTAAGCTTAGCTCGAGGTATATTTAGTTGTTCGAGGTTCTTCAGCGTGTGGGAGAGGTATCTTATGAGATAGATTTTCCCCTAGTGCTATCAGGAGTACATCTATTATTTCATGTCTCCATGTTGAAGAAATACCATGGGGATGGGTCTTACATGATCCGGTGGGATTAAGTGCTGCTTAACGAGAACCTATCTTATGAGGAGGAGCCAGTGGCTATATTAGATAGGGAGGTATGTAAGTTTAGGTCAAAAGAGATTGCAACAGTAAAGGTCCAGCAAAAGTAGCATCCCATAGAGGAAGCTCTTTAGGAGATCGAGGCAAACATGCGGGACATATACCCCCAATTGTTTATAGAATCTAGTTTGTCTCTTTTTTTACTTTTTTAGGTCATTCGATGATCAATGGAATTTTAATTGGTATCTAATGTAACGATCTATCCGTCATTACGGGGGGAAAATAAGTTTGAAACACCCTTTTTGGCTAGGTATTTGGTGAAAAGGTGTTAGGTGAGTGTTATTTAAAATTTGAGATTGAGGAATAGTCTGTGTGCAGGGAATGGGAGGTGCTAGTAACTGGGGGACTGCTGTAGCGAGGGGAAAACGCTGCCATGAGACCGTTACCACAGTTTGAGGCTCACCGTAATGGACCAGGAGAGTAACCGTTGGATCCTCCATGACAGCATCCTGACCATCATAGAGGGTTCGCTACAGCGAAAATGTGATCATTGCAGTTGACAACGAGTGATAGTAAGTGGGTTTCCAGTGGGATGTCAGGAGTTTACCCAATTATTCAAAAGCACGAATTATAGAATCTAAAGGGAGATTTTCCCAAAGGCGGAGCAATTCTTCTTCCCAAAGTAAGAATTTTGGTATATTCCCTCTACTCTTGACTCCCTAACCCCATTGAATCGAGGCGGGACCTCTAATGAGGAGATTCCTAGTTGAAGAACCCTAGAATAGTGAAACTAGGGTTGATTAATGAAGAACTAGTAGGTGTTGTTCCCTAGGTCTAGAAGGGAGAAATAAGCACTTTATAGGGGATTGTGAATGCAGCTGCATAAGGATAGGGTAATGGAGACCCACAATTTGTTAAAGTAAGACTATTAGCACTTGTAAATCCTAATGAGGGGTTAAGAAGTGGAAACTCCATGAATCGAAGTAAGAATTATTGTTGTGTGAATAGAATGGAATGAATTCCTTAGTGGTAGCGATTGAGGCCGTGTTACCAGAAGAATTAGGGAGCATAAATGTTTCCAGACCTTTATTTGAAGAGTAAATAATACATTACTCTGTAATTGTTGTTGTACATTTTGAACGTTCTGAGGCATTGAGAAAATGCAAGGCTCCGGCGAAGTAATTAGCACTCGAATCCTCCAATCTAGGTAGGTTATGATTTAGAAGGAATTTGACTTTATATAATGGCATGTATGTTTGTGGTATGATAATGTGTTGTATTAGTCCACGGACATTGTTTGTTGTAATAATTCCCCTGTTGAATTCAATTGCTGAATAAATCTGATGTGATATTATTTTTTATGTGAAGTGGAATTGGATGCTTGAGATGTTATACGTGTTCTTTCATATTTTCATAAAAGTGAGTGATGAATTTTTTAGATAATCAAGTTGAGGAAGGTAAGATGAGGCCTCCTAAAGGTCAACTCAATTTACTTAGTGGCAAAGTACCAAGTTATGAGAATGAAAGTGGATAACATAGTTGTCCTGATATAAGTGGCCCGTACCTGAGGAGGGCATTCAAGTGAGCTATTATGATTGAGTAGCTCATGTTCTAGGGGAGTATCCAGACGAGCATATAAGTGGGAGCGGGTACCACGTTGGTACAATACATGAATTTTTAGAGTCCCCTGCAGGTCATGCCTGGAAGGGTAGAAATAAGACCATCTGGCATGTGTGTACAATGATATTCAGTTTGAGTGATTATAGTGATGTGAGGAGGTGTGTGCCTGGCATATCATCAATTGTTACGATATCAGATCAAATTCAAAGAATAAAGATTTGTTCAAGAATGTGAGAACTTGAATGAAACTATATTCCTTGTTGTTTAGTTTATGTGCTAGCAATGTTGATGTGTTTATGATGATTTGTCATTATTTGTAAAGTCATGTAAGAGTTCGCGATGAATTACGAAATCAATTGTAGTAGTCAATTATATACTTCATGTGGTTAGTGGTACATTGGTTGTTGGACTTGAAGTTGTGTATAACTTGTATAGATGTAATGAATTGAATGCTGAGAGTGGTTAAAGGAGAATAGTAGGTGTTCAGTTAAGTTGAGTTACTGTCAAGGCAGCAGTGGTACCCTTGCCGCTGTGGCAAGACCGTTGCAGCGGCCAAGTACCGCTGTAGTGAGGCCCAATTCAGTTAGCAGGCTAGCCGAACACCTTACACTGATTGATTCTAGAATGGGTACTAATTAAAGAATTTTTGTTTTGGTAATTGCATGTTGTTATTTTACTGTATATGTGTTGTTATTTAATTTTGGCTGATGATGTCTACCAATACATTGTTTCGTACTAATGCTACTCCCGCACTTCTTTTCTGAATGTAGACCTCGATCCAGGGAGTTCATCTCGAACCCATATGTAGAGTATCAGTGAGATAATTGAAGGTGAACAGACTCGGATATGCTGCTACGATTCCACCATAGAAGATGTCTATTGTTCAGACATTGATATTGTTTTGGATTTTCTTAATTTACTCCTCTCTATATTTTGTTTGGTAGATGTCCAAACGTACAATGACTTTCAAGTTCTTGGGATGTTATAGACAGTTTGATGTTATTTTTCCTTCATTTAATTAGGGCTTCCGCAATTTATTGATTTATGTGTTTATCTGTATTATTAGGGAGATTGAGTAACTAGCTGGGATTCATTGGTTCATCCACCAGAGGAATTAGTGTTGGTGCCAATCACGGCCACTTGGTTCATGACAAGACATCATTTAAATTTTGCAATACTTTATTAAGAAACAACTAGATTAATTTTTATGTGGAGGCTCCTTTTTGGTAGCTCCTTCATTAAAGGGGTGGGGAGTTTGTTTATCTAGAATATTTAGCAATTATAATGAAACTCATTTTGCAGATAGTACTAAATAATATGAAGGTTATTAGATGCAATTTATAAGAGAGTTTCAAAATGATGTGAGGAGAAGAGAAGTAGTTGTGCTGGTAGGACTTCCAACTTACAGGATGTGGAGGATTGTGCTGGACAGAAACATGACTTATGTTCAGAGGAGATTAGTTATAATAGGAATTTAATTCATTGGAATAGTTCATGGTAGAAAAATGAACGATTATTAAATTATTAATCAATTTCCTTTTACTATAATAATAGCATATATTAGTGTGCCATATTTTGATTTGTTATGATCGCACAAAGCTTAGAAGAACAATTAATTAAATAATTTATTGTCTTTATTCCCCAATCTTTAATGATACAAAATAAATTATGTAAGGAATGGTTGAAAATGTTTTATCCCCGCCTGCTAGCATTTGTCTTGTAAATTTCTCTATTCAAATAGTTGGAGTGCTAAGGTATTGGAAGAGAACATTGACTATGTGAATTGAATGTCCAATATATTACATATAGCCTGTTTTTCAACATCTGCTACTTCCTTAAAATACTTATTATTTTTCAAAAGTTTGGCAACCACGGATGTCGTCAATCGCACGCAAGCGCACATAGTCGTCAAGTAATATAGAAAAGTGAAGTCCCAATATCGTACCCACAGATACTTGACAGATTAATTGCTTAAGTCTAAACTTTTATTTCACTATTCAAGTAAACACAAATAAAATGGGGAAATGGTTTTGAGATTAATTTTCTAACTTTGGAATGTAAATTAAATTAAGAACTAAATGTGTTTGCAAATATTTTGTAATTCAAATGATGCGAGAAATCCAGGGTCTTGGCACTTTTACTTTCAGGTTGAGTTTTAGGATTCAAATATGCTAGACAATATTCTTCTAAGATTGCTAATTGCAAGTTACGAACTCACTTCTCAACTATTCTCCCGAATAGCCAAAAACTATCTCATGAACCCTAAAACCTATATCCCTATGGTTGCAGGAGAAACATGAGATGACAGTTGAAACTACTTGGCTCAATTGAATCAGATTACATGGTATATCTCTATCCTCAACAATGAAATCAACTCTTGAACAATATAATTGAAACCTATTCTATGCTTCCTACCCTCTTAGTTCCTTCTCCCGAGTTCAACCAAGAACCAATAGATAATATTCATAAGGTAATCAATCTATAAAATAATGAAAGGAAACAAGTAAGCATAAACAATCTTTAAAAGAAGAATTGAAAGTCTAGCACAAACGAGCAATCAAACTACAACAATCAGCCATGGCCAAAACCCCAGAACAAGAGTTTAACCACTCATGTTCAAGTGTAAAATTCAAGAATTCATTATTCGAATTAATAAAGATAAAAGTAAAGAAGAAAAACCTAGAAGAATATGAACTTCTTATCTCCCTCCCAAAAGACTGCATACAATCGATCTATCTAATCCAAAAGATGCCTAACAAATGCCCTATATTAGGTATTAATAAGATAGACAACATACGACTCTTTTCCCTCAAGTAATTTAGCTTTTAGACTTAGAAAATTCATTCCGGACAGGCCCTGGCGCGCCGTACCACTCATCTCGTCACACTTGGCTTAAATTTCCTCTGAAGTTTGGTCTCTGGTGCACCGCAACAGCCATCTTGATGTCGTCCAAGCACACGTGGTCGTCAAGTAATATAGGATTGTTAAGTCTAGGTATCATACTCATAGGGACTTATTAATTTAATCGTTATAAGGTTTTACTTTGATTTCACTAATCCACGAAACAAGTATAATGAAGATTGGTTTGGAAAATAAAACTACTAAAACTTCAAATGTAAAAATTAACTAGAACGAATGCAAGCTTGATTATATTTCAATAATGATGAAAGACTAGGGCAATGGCACTTGGTTGGTTTCAAGTTGATTTTTTCAGATGTAATTAAACTAGCATGACTCTTTCTACAGTTGTTAGTTGCAAGTTACTATTCAATTTCTTGCAACTATCCCTAGCATCCAAGAACTAATGAACCCTAACGCCTATATCCCTATGGTCGCAGGAGAAAAATAAAACGACAATTATGCCTACTTGTATTTTAACTAAACGGGGTTGAAGGGTATATCCCTATCCTCGACAACAACTTCTATGCTATCACCAATGGGTTCAAGGGTCTTTGAATTATCGTTCAATATTTATTTTAAACCCTTTTTTATTCTCTTTCCCAAGTTCAATCGAAAGCCAACAGATTTCTTACAAGGTGATCAATCTCATAAATAATAAATTAACACAAATAAATACGAACAACTATAAAAGAAGAATCAAGACTAAGTTTATTTAGTCTATCAAACAATCAACCATTCACCATGGCCACAACTTTAGAATATGAGTTTAGCCACTCATAGACAAGCGGAAAAAAATACTTAGTCATCATCATGAGAAAATACAAAGTAAAGAAGAGAAAACCTAGTTGTACAACCTTTTCTTCCTTCCAAATGGCTTACAAGCTTTCATGAATGAACTACAGAATAAAAATAAGTAAAGACTACTTCAAAGAAGTCAAAAACTATGTACGAAATGACTTAAGGCTTATACTTATAGATGAGTCTTCAAATGACCTTTCTGCCCTTCAAGACTTGGCTTTAAAATCAGCATTTTTGGTCATGGAATGGATTCGGTGCACCACCCCTTCTATCTCGCCACAGACTTAGTCAAATTTCCAAAAATTTCAGCTCCAGATAGGGTCTGGCACGCTTCCCCCTTCATCTCACCAAGGTGTTCATCAAATTTCTTTAAGTATTAGACACCTTTGGCGCGAGGCGCCACTCATCTCACCAAATTTATGAAATGCAATTCTCTGAGGCTTGAGGGCTGGCGCTCTGTGCCAACCATAGGCCCAACCTGAAGTTTTATTCTCTGAAGTTTGGGACTTGGTGCGGGCACCAGCCATACCACCAAACCCTCAGCTCCTCAAATCTTTATTTCTTGCATCATTTTGAGCCTTTTTTGCTTTGTTTCCTGCTCAAATCAACTCAAATGGTTTGTTTGCGCATAAAATACACACACATAAATTTAAGCATAAATTAAGGTTTATGAACTGAAAACACAATCAAATATGGATAAAAATATGTCAAATGCTCGACATCACTTCTCACCAAAGTGTTAGTCAAAATTCTATAGTTTAGGTGTTGGAGCGCCACTTCTCTCAATGCACCAGAGTGTTAGAAATTTTTTCTTCTGAAGTTTGGGCTCTAGTGCGCCACTCCATCCAATGCACCAGAGTGTTATAATTATTTTTTTTCTGCATTTTGGGCTCTGGTGCACCACTCCAGCTATCTCGTCAGAGTTTTAGAAAAAATTATGTCTAAAGTTCATGCTCTAGTGCACCACTCCAGCTATCTCACCAGGTCAAATTTTCCTCGAATTCTTCTTTCTTCACGCCTTGCACCATTTTAAAGTATTTTTTCATGTGTTTAAAAGTATTTATTAGCTCATTTCACATAAAAATTCATGAAACCATGCATTTTATAAGGATAATCTTCTCAAAACATGATGAAAGATGGGTAAAAGTATGACAAATGGGTGTAAGAATATTCCCAACATCAAGCACCTCAATTTTTTAAAAATAAGCTATTTTTAGAAAAACTAATCACTTTTGGCCTCCCAAAAGCTTGAGTAAACAGGCTATTAGTATGATAAGAATTATTGATTTGTTCTTTAATATAAATATTGGTAGTAGTGTTTCACTATGTTCGTGATAGTAGAAGTGCCACAAACGATAAAATCATTTCACTTATGAAATTATAATTTAAACAAACAAATAGAAGTGATTTATACTGTAACGAACCGCCGTAACGGGGGGAAGGGGTACGTCAGAAACAACCCTCTCTAGCCTAAGTTGTTGGCGGGAAGGTGTGGTGTGAGTGTTAGTGAAATTTTGAAATTGAGAATGATTTGTGTGCAAGAGGTGGGATCAACTGGTTACAGGATACCACTGCAATGGAGGGATAACTACTGCAGCGAGACCGTTATCACGGTGGGAGACCCGCTGTAATGGCCAAGAGATATATCATCGGATCTACTATGATGCCGTCTTAGGCATTACAGAGGGTCCACTACAATAGAAATGTGACAGCTGCAGATGACAGGAATCAGTAATTGGGTTTTAAGTGAAATTTCAGGGGGGGTTTACCCCATTATTTCAAAAAAACAACCTATTGAGAACTCAGAGTGAATCCCCAAGAGCAGAGCAGTTTTCCCTTTCCTAAGGTAAGAATCTCAGTCAATTCTCTTTATTTTGACTCCCTAACTCATAGAATCAAAGGGGGACTTGTAATGGTGGAAATCCTACGTTGATTTCTAGGCTTTAAGCATGTAATTAATACTCCCTAGGATGAATATGATAGTGCTAGTTCATTTTTTCTAGAATTGGAGACCAAAAGTTCAGTAGAAGTGGGGCTTTTAGTGTTAAAAACTGCTTGGAGGGGGTTTGGGGGAGTAGAAACTCCATGAAACGGGTTTGAATAATCATGGTAGGATTAGAGGGGTATAACTTAACTCGCGGGTAATGATTAAAACCGCGAGGACGGGTAAAATAGGGGCGGGGTTGAATTTCTAAAACCCTTATTTCCTGAAATAGTCTATTGAATTATCCTTTAGTCATTTGTTCTAGATTTTGAATGTTCTGAAGAATCGAGGAAAGGCAAGGCTCCAATGGAGTAATTGTGATTCCCATATTTCAATCGAGGTAGGTTATGGTTTAAAAGGAGTTAGACTTTGGGTAATAACATGTATTTGTATGGAATAATTATGTATAAGTTTGTCTCTAGACATTGCTTGGTGTAATAATCTCTTAATTGAACTCTATTGTTGAATAATTTTACTATGACATCGTTATTCATGTGATGTGGAAATTGGATGCCAATAGGTTTCTCTTATTCGCTTTTTTGGTTAAACATAAACTATGAATGGTGTGAGCATTCGAGTGGAGGGAGGAGGATGAGGCCTCCCGAGGGTCAAATAAACTGATTGAGTGGTAAAACACTGAAGTATGAATAAAAATGGATAACATGATTGTCCTGAGATGAGTGGCTCATGCCCAAGGGGACCATCTGGGCGAGCAATGATGGTTGAGTAGCTCGTCTCTAAGGGTAGCATCCGAACGAGCAGATGAGTGATAACGGGTACCACGCTGGTACAGTACATAAATTTTTAGAGTTCCATACAAGCCATGACTTGAAGGGTAAAAATAAGTCTCTAGCATGTGTGCACATTGATGTTCTATGTGCGAGTGTTCATTGTGATATGACGAAGGCATGTTCCCCGCATATCACCATTAATTACATTATTTGACTAAGTGTAAAGAAATAAGATCGGTTTGGTAATGTGAGAACTTAAATAAACTAAAATTCTGACCATGTACTATGTGTATTTGAATTATTGATGTGTTTATGATGAATTAACGGTAAATGTGAAGTTAAATAAGGACTCTTGATGAGTTGTGAAATCTATCGTGAGTGGTTCATTGTATGTTCCATGTGGTTATGATATTTGATTGTTTCTTTGATGAATATTTGTAGCTTTGTTTGTCATGATGAGTAGAATGTTGAAAAGAGTTAAGAGAACTATAGGTTTGTAGCTAAGTCGAGCTATTGCCAAGGCAATACCGTTGTAACAGATCCTATTCCGTCGAAGCAAGACTGTGGCAGCGGTCCAGCGAGGCCAAAATCAATGAGTAGGCCAGCTAACACTATACAGATTGAATTCCTGAAAGAGTATTATACATTGAACTTGTGTTCTGAGATGATGGCATATTGTTGTTTCGCTTATATGTGTTATTATTTAAGGTCGACAGATGATGCCTACCGATACTGTGTTTTGTACTGATGCTACGCCTTCACTTTTTTTCTAAGTGCAGACCTTAATCTCGGAAGCTCATCTCGGCCCCATCTCTAGAGAAGCAGTGGATTCATTGAAGGTGAGCAAATCAGAACGTGCTATTTCGATTCCTCCCTAGAAGATGTATTTTATCCAGATATTAATTTTATTTTTTTTCTTGAGTTATTCCTTTTTAGATAGTGTTAGATAGATGTCCTTATGTACAATGAATTTTAGCTTCTGGAGATGTACTAGATGGTATGATGTTTTTATTCTTTAATTCTATTTTAGCTTCGATAATTATTGTTCAAAATGTGATTTACTCATAACTGTTGTCCAATTTGGGTAACTAGTTGGGGTTCGTTGGTTCACACACCGGAGGAGATAGTGTTGGTGTTAATCACGGCCACTTGGTTCATATCAAAAGTTGGTGTCAGAGCTCTAAGTTTATTAATCTCATTGTACGAGGACAAGTCTAGTAGAGTCTTGCGAATCGGTGCGGAGACATCTGTTACTTATCTTCGAGAGGCTACAGGACTTTAGGAAGACTCCCTTCTCTCTTTCCTTTTCATGTTGTTACTTGATTCAAATTGGTATCTGATAATCCAAATTGGTATCTAACAATTCTTCTTTTTTTCTCTCACAGATGGTGAAAATACATGCAGGCGAAAACCGAGAGGAAGCACCTAAGCCAGCAGAAGCAGCTGCAGAGGATGGGGCAGAGGCCTGCCGCTGCCAAGGGAGGGGCCCGTGCTTTTATCTCCTATTCAGAAGAGGTCAGCATCTCCACTGCATCCAATGATTTAGAAAGGGGTGGCTGTAGAGGTAGAGGTTCTGACATAGGGAGAGGCTCCAACATCCTCTGAGGTCCTGAATCTTCTAAACGGCCTCGTGGTTAATGAGGCAGCACCAGTGACTCCCGCAGTGCAGCAGCCGAGGATACAACATGCAGCTACTATGGCTCCTCGTATAGATGATATCTCAGAGGTTGTGATGTTCCCAAGGCCGGTAGCTAGACCGGTAACGACAGAAGAAGAGCATGACTTGTTATGGAGGTTCACGAAGAAGAATCCTCCCACCTTCTACGGCTCTAAGGCGGGGGATTCATATGAGTTCATCATCGACTGCCATGAGAGGCTCCATAAAATGGGGGCAGTGGAGAATTATGGGGAAGAATTTGTCACATTCGAGCTGATGGGTGATGCCAAGCTCTGGTGGAGAGCATTTGTGGAATGCAAACCGGCGGGGTCACCACCACTAACCTGGACCCAGTTCTACTCCATGATAACCGGACTGGAGATCAATCTTGGAGAAGCACTNACCACTAACCTGGACCCAGTTCTACTCCACCTTCCTGGAGAAGTATGTACCTCACACCCTGTGAGATTAGAGGCGAGATGAATTTATCACCATTAAGCAGGGGACCTCTTCAGTTGTAGCATATGAGGCTCGATTCCACTCATTATCCAGGTATGACTTTCCACTATTTCCCACAGAGGAGGAGAGAATCAAGTGGTTTGTTAAAGGGCCTAAATGTGGGTCTCAAGGTGTCATCCCTTCAGATGGTCTTCGCTGGTAAGACCTTTCAAGAGGTAGTAAAGTTTGTGAAAATGTGGAGAGCATGAAATAGTGGTCATGCGAGGAATGCCAAGGAAAAGGCTCGAAAGGTGGGTACTTTCAGTAGTTTCTTTGTTAGGACTCTAATTTCCCGGGGCTACTTGGGATGCCCTATTTAGTCATCTATGCAAGTGTCAGTCGGAGGTCTGTCAGGGACCACTCCACGGCCATCAGGTATAGTCAGGGATACCCAGATAGTTCGCTCAGATTTTAGGGCTCACCCTATTTCCCCTGTTCTAGCTCAGAGACCGGTAATTGAGAAGGTGTGCTATAAGTGCAGGGAGTATGGCCATATCTGCAGATGGTGTCTTGGGTTTGGTCAGGGTGAGCATATTATTTGATACCCAGCTCGTCAAGCTCCGACCCCTACCGGGAGAGAAGGGAGTGCATTCAGCAAGGATCACCCATTGTTAGGGAGGGGCAGTCAACAAGTGGTTAGAGGTGGCACCTAGCCAGGTAGAGGAGGTTCTTAGACCAGAAGGGGTGGCAATAAGGCTGGCAGAGGGATTACACAGCCTAACAGGGGCAGATCTCAAGCCCACTTCTATGCATTTCTTGGTGGACCAGAGGCAGAGGCTTCAGACGCCATTATCACAGGACGATTTTTGTATATGATAAAATGGCTATGACTTTGTTTGATGTCTACTTCTTCCTTTGTGTCTGCTTATTTTACTGTGGGTTTGGATCTTGCTTGTGATGTACTTGATGTTCGTATCATGTGTCTGATCACGGGCAAAAATATCATGCCCGTGATACGCTTTATAACTTAAATTAGTCGTGTTGTCTAAGTTACTTTATACATTTTCATGTGATTTTATATAA
>JACEIK010002619.1:82195-98697 GCA_018107945.1 Datura stramonium
ATATATATTTCTCCTAAAAATGTGTGGAATATTGTTTATATCTCATATTTTTTAAAAATCAGTAAAATCATTCGAATTGATTAATTACCTAAAAAAAATAATCAGTACACATGCGTTGAGAAAGAAGAATTTACGTAAGCATACAGGTTACGTTGAGAAGTACAAGCTAAACATGTTAAAGGCGTTGGGCTGACCCAGAATCAAACTGAACCATATCATGTAGACAGGCAGGTTTGAGTTGTGGCTACCTATGTAACCGGAGCACACGGGTCCAAATGGGTTACCAAGCATTTTAAAAGTTGTGTTTTATTCATGTCCAATTTTTAGAAGCCTGAGAATTCATGATTATTAATATTATGAATAGCTCTATTAGAGGGAGCAAACCTATTTTTTATGTTTTCTTTCTTCTTATTTTAAAAATCTAAAAATAAAGTCTCTAAATACATACATATATATATGTATGTATATAAAATTGGTATTATTTTATTGCAATATCAAAAAAAGGCATGGAAGGCAAGATGACATACATCTTTTATAATGGTTACATTTAACAATCAATACAAAATGTAGTAGGAAGAATTGAAGAAGGAAAAGAATTTGAAATATCACACAAATTTAAAAATAATTAAATCAGTTGGCGAAATGGCAATTTTATCTGATCTCCCCCTTTTTACCAGTGAGGATATCAATGGAACCCATATGAACCATTGCAGCAGCAAACTTATGTGTCCAAGTTGAGCCATACTTGACGTTATTCAAAACCAACTTAGAAGTTAAAGGACTTTCAAACAATGTTTGATCAAAAGTCAAGAGTCCCCTATGATTCTTAAATTGGAGATAATACTCGTTGTCAAGGTGACTAGGGGATGAAACATCAAGATTCAAGGTTGGATCATCTTGGGTGTCACTAATAGGTCGAGGGCACTTGTTTTTCAAGAATGAAGCATATCGAGGATCAAGTAAAGGATTTTGAGGATGTGTAGCATTGAAACTGTAAAGTCTGTTAGAGAAGGCAGAGCAATTGAGATACCAATGGAGTGAGCACCTGATATAGTTACCATTTTATCAAGTGACAATCATTTTCTCTTGAAGTTGTCTTCAAGTTGCTTTGCATCGAAGAAAGGTGGAGAAAGGTTCTGAATGACTTCGGAGCTCAATGAAACTTGACCATCACAACGTCCTCCTGGAAGAGCATAGTTTATGCCACCAGCGAACAAGGCACTGTCTCTAGTCGCAAAAGCAAGTATATCTGCACAAGAAACTGTGCGTGGACATGTTATTTCCAGCAATGCTTTTGCTTCATCAATAACCTTAAAGCCTCGATGACTTGGGTTGTTAATTGGACTATCTTTCTCAGTTGTTTCCCTTGCTTCAACCGAATCCAGCAACACTGACTCATCATACCCCTACAAACATGAAATTAGTTGCTAGCCGCGTTACAAAACAACTACCACCGTGCCCCAATCTCAAGCAAGTTGCAATAGGCTATGAAAATTCTCAAGGTTTGATTCCATTAAGGCTCAATTTAGACAAACATTATATAAAACAAATCAAAAAGTACCAGAATTTCACTACAGTCTATATTTTATGTATTTTCCTAACATGACTAAAAATATTCCTAGAAAACATTTATAGGACCTAAAGTAAACACATTAACGTACATATTGATTTTTACAACTGAAGCCACTACACTTTCTAAAATTACGGGTTCAAAATTTAAACTTATTGACATTTTAGTGATTATTTTTACTTATATATAGGTTATCTTTGTCAAAAATAATGGGTTTGATTAGTTGAATATTGGTTATATAATATTTTCTTTTTTCCGTTGTTCCCTATTTTTTAGTAGAGCTGCATGGACGATTATAAAAGATAAGGCGAAGTAAGAAAATAAAAGAGTACCCTGACAAAGCAGTCACGGAAATGCAAGCGAATAATGCCCGCAACAATGCCAGAATTCATTAGAACCGCTTTTAATACAACTTTTCTTATAATGGCCTCTACTGCTGGACATGATCTTGAATAGAACCCAACATCAAATGTTGGCTTCTTTGATTTAGGCTTAGGTTTGTAGTACTTGGATGAAGAAGCCTCAGCAAATACAAAAAGAGAAAGAATCAAATAAACGAGAAGAGCTAATGCTGCAAGCTTATTACAAGTATCCTTGAAGGAATTTATTTTGTTGTGTATATGAAGTTGATATTTCCAATTGGGCTTTTATAGCCAAAAAATCTAAAATCCGCGTAGCTTATTGTTAGTCATACAAGTTCAAAGTCATAAAAGAAAAAAATTATACTATCACATCTTCGTGTTATGAGTTTGAATTTTTATGCTTCTTTAATTAATATATCCTATAATTGGTATATCAAGGTTACATGATCTCCACTAACTGATTCCATCTTTGCATGATAACATTCTTTAATTCACCTGACGGTGATGGGGCTTTAGTTATATTTGATGTGCTGTGAGTCTATAGTACTTTCGACGCTCAAAACTAAGAAAATAGCATGAACTTAGGTGTGTTTATATGGATATAAGACAATCTTTGTTTGATTATAGGAAAAATAAGTGTTGGAGAAAGAATGTGCAAAAGAAGCCTAAAAGTGCAGAAAATGAGCTAAAGTCTGAGTCTCAGTACGAGCCGTACGTTGATGGTACGAGCCGTATTGAGAACTGTGAAAAGTGTCAAATGGATGAATTAGGAAGAATGCAACCTACAACTCTCAATACGAGCCGTACAACAATGGTACGAGCTGTAACTTGAGTCGTGGAAATATTCACAAACGCAGACTCTTGATACAAATGGACCTACGAACCGTGGCAACAATGTACGAATCGTACCAGGAGAAGTGGTGATCTTCAGAGGATTTTCAATGCTAAGCAGAACTTCAGACAGTATGAGTCATGGATGGGAGGTATGAGTCATACCAGTGCCCAACACTTAGCCAAATTTTCAGCAAGCCAAGGACTTACAAACAGCAGGTACGAGCCGTATAATCCTGCTACGGGTCGTATGATCAGTCGTGGCTTAGGCGGTGCCACTTATGAAAAATCACCCTGTTAGCTTAGGAAAAGGATTCTTATGTCTGTATAAATACCTTTTATGTTTTATTTTCAGTAGATAATCATAGGGAACATTAGAGAGAAGTGAGATAGGCGTGAAATCAATAGAGATTCGAGGGAAAAACATAGAATTGAGTTGATTGACTTGTGATCAACCTTTTCTTGAATTCTTTCTTGATCTTTATCCATTTTTCTTGAGGTTTTTCTGATATAACCAAAGAAGCTTTTTTCTCATCTACGATTGTAAGTATTGAATTATGTGTTTAATTATGAATGCATATCACAGCCTTGCAACTATGAGAGGCTAAAACCTCCATAGCTAGGGTTGTGGGAACCATGGTAGATTAACGAGCTAGGGATACAAAACAGTGATTCAAAACCAATACAAAATGCTTGTATTGTGTTCTCTTCAGGCTTAAATGTTTCTTAACGGTGTATAACATTAGGACTTGCCCGAATTCTTTACTTGCTTGAGCCTATAAAGGTAGAGATTAGAAAAAGGGAATTACAACAAAGCCTTGATCTTGATGATCATTGTATTAACTTGAGTTGTGGTCGCAGGATAGTTAAATTTGGAACTTATTGATAATGGATAATTTGAAACCGCTTATGAGACCTGACCTGGTGGTTGAGTATAGTCATCCAATAGGGATGAACCAGTCGCTTGAATGAATCCTAGTTATCAGTTCTACAAGTAAGCATTGGTATTGATCACGTGTGTATACCCAAAGTAGTTATGAATCCATAGGGAACACAAACCCTATTTATTCTTAAATCTTGATTTACATCATAATTTCAATCGTTGTTTTAATTGTTGTTTTCTTAAAACCCCAAAATTGGAGTAACTAACCAACAAGTTTACTTACCGGCATTAGTATAGATCTTCCATATTCCTTGTGGGTTCGTTCCCAACCTCTTCGTTGGGTTCTTTATTGAGAACGTCCGCTTCATACTTCAGCAGGAGGTGTGAGTTTGACCATTATGAAAAAGTGGTGTCGTTGCCGGGGAATACGACTAAGACTAGATTAATTGCTTCTATTTAACTTTTAATAGTTATTTCCTGAATTACATTTTCTTTTTGTTTGTGATACCTACAGGTTGTTGCTCGGTGAATGCCAAGCACTCGGAGTAGTGGAAATCCCTGGATTCCGTTGAACCCTGAAACATGAATGAACATTGCGCAAAATGAAAAACTAGGAAAAGAGAGAAGCCCGTATAGATGAAGAAGCTAGGCAAGCCGAGCTAGCTTGGCAAGCTGCACTTCAGGATGCAGAGGATGCCAGAGACAAGGTTGTTAACGCCAGTCAACATGGGCAGGGCAACAGAGGTTATAGATTTTCCCTTCAGTTCTTTGATGATGAGGACCCAAACATTGATGAAATTGGGTCAACTAGAGCAATTGTACCACCATCACTGACCACTGGGGACAAATTTGACATCACGAGCACTATGATTCAACTAAACAACATGAAAGGGGTGTTCATTGGTCACGCAGCGGATGACGCCAACCTGCACCTGATGAACTTTGTGGGAATAAGCAAGGCATAGAGGTTGCCTGGAGTTAGCCAAGATGCCATTAGACTCATACTTTCCCCTTCAGGGGAAGCCACTTTATGGTTATCGGAGTTGTCGAACAACTCCATAACCAACTGGAGGGAACTCAAGTAAGCCTTCTTAGAGAGATTCTTTCCCCCCTCAAGAATGTTGCAGCTCAAGGATGAAATTTATAATTTCCGACAACTTAAAACCGAGGCACTTCATGAAACTTGGCTGAGGTTCAAGAAAAAGTTGACAAAGTGCCCAAATCATAAAATTTTAGAGGATAGTTTGTTGGAAATTTTCTACAGGTCTTTGAACAATAACTCAAAAGCTGTAGAAAACATAATGGGGGGAGGAGCATTGATGAGTCATTCCTGGGAGCAAGCTTCTACTATTCTTGATAGGGTGACAAAAACAAACAGAGCATGGCATACCCGGGAGGCAGATGCAGCAATCGATACATATTTTGTTGGTTTGACTGCAGACTAACGTAGGAAAGAAGAAGAACGTGACCATGAGTTGGCTCATATGCGCGCATTGTTGGATTTTCTTTCAAAGCACATTATAGGAGTTAGAGCCAAAAAGGTGAACGCAGTGCGGACACAAGGACAGGAGACGGGGGTAGACCACTCTGATTTCGAGGAAGAGGCAAACTTTATGGATAGCCAGGTGGTGGGTTTCTGAGCCAATGCCCAAGCATTTGGACAAGAAAATTGGCGCTAAGGTTCTAGAAACCAAGGTAGGAACCAATACAGAGATAACTACAACCAGAATGGGTACAAAGATAGAAGCCGAGGTCATGAGAGCGAAGGAGACTGGAGAAGGAATGACGTCTACCGCAACGATTGAGATGGAGTATATGTGCCTCCAAATGTACGAGAGGGGGAGGTTGGATAGTCAAAGCTAGAGAGCATAATGGCTGAGATGCTGAAAAAGATGAGGTCCACTGATGATCAGTTGAAGGAAATCCAAGGTGATATATCGAGCATGGGCTAGAGAGTGGAATCCACGCGACAACTATCAAGCAAATTGAACAACATCTAGGGAAACTGTCAGCATCACTGAACCCTAGACAGAAGGGTACACTACCTAGCAACATAGTCTAGAACCCAAAGAATGATGGCCACTGCATGGCTATGATGACTAGGAATGGTAAGACCACAGTTGATCCCCTTCTACCGGTTGTAGTTGAATGGAAGAAAGAGAGCATGATTGAAGATAATGAAAATAGTGCTGAATGGCATGTGCTGAGAATGCTGAGTTACTTGAGGCCCCAATGGGTGAAAATGGGTCTGAAGTTGAACAAGGCGCAACATAAATTTACAAGGCTATCCCGCGACCACCCGCCACTGTTCCCCCAAAGAATAAAGAAGAAGGCGGAGAATGGTAAGTTCCAGAAATTCCTATCAACGCTCAAACAATTATCTGTGAACATACCATTGGTTGAGGCGTTGGAACAAATGTCGGGATATGCTAAGTTCATGAAGGACCTTGTGACAAAAAAGAGGTCCATGAGTTATGAGCTTGTAGATAATGTACATCATTGTAGTGCCATAGCTACACGGGTCCTATCCCAGAAGAAGAAAGATCTAGGTGCTTTCACTATCCCTTGCACAATTGGCAATGTTGAGTTCGCAAGGCCACTTTGTGATCTGGGAGAAGCATCAATCTGATGCCATTGGCTATCTTTAAGCAGTTGGGCTTGGGAGCCCCCACACCGAAGACCATGTGGCTACTGATGGACGACAGAACTATGAAGAAGCCAGTGGGATCCTATTTGATGTGCTTCTTGAAGTAGACAGATTCATATTCCCAGTAGACTTCGTGATCCTAGATTGCAAGGTTGATTATGAGGTCCCCATCATCTTGGGGAAACCATTCCTTGCTACTAGGAGGGCTTTAGTAGATGTGGAGGCTGGCCAACTGAAGTTTAGACTGAATAAAGAAGAGGTCACCTTCAATATCTGCTGGTCAATGCAGCAACCGAAGGAATATAATGTAGTCTTAGCGATAGAGGATGAATCTGAGTTCCTTGATGAAGTTTGAGTAGTCAAGAGACTTACGTCGTGCCACGACGTTAAATCAGACACTGCATGGGAGGAAACCCATGAATGGTGAAGTCTGAGTAGCCACAGGTATGTTCCCTTCCCTCTGTTCTTGTAGTTCATGCTTCAGTAACGAAGCATAATTTTCAAAAAGGGGAGGGGGTGTACTTGAAATTTTTGGATATTTGAATTCATCCGAGGGTTTTTCTTGTGGTGTTTCTTTTTCCTCGAGCATGCTATCTAGTAGAACGGAATTTTTAGGATTTTATTTTCTTATTTTGTGATTTTTGCTTAATTAGAAAGTAGCTTAGGAGTACTCAGCCAATAAAAGTGCACTAGTTTTGGATTCTTAAAAAAATTAACCCTGTCTAAATTTTTTTGATGCATTAGCTGTGTACTTGTGACTGCATGCATGATTTCTGTTGATCTTTTGATATCATTTAGTGTATTAGCATGAGTAGTCTTGTTAAGCCATGCATAGACCAGTCAGGTCAAGTGAATAGAAGTCATATGCCATGAGTGAGTGAGGGTTGGTACTCAGTTCAGTACTGTGTAGAAGATCTAGAACTTGCCTGGTTGGTCTTTGCATAGATTAAGGATGGTTGGTTAGGATATGATCATAGGCCATTTTTGTTGAGCCCACTTTTAGCCTAAATGACCCTACCAAAATCATATGATTTCCTTGATCCAAATTCTGAGCCTTTAATAAACCATTTTTTTTGATTAATCGATGAACCGTACCCATTTTTTTTTATAATGAATCTGTTTTAGCCCTGGTCCCTCCTTGGACATTGTGAACCTCAACATAGGCAAAATGCCTAAGTTGAGGGTGGCTAGAGTAGGGGTGCATAAATAGTGGGAATGAGGAAAAGGGAGAGAAAAGAGAAAAGGTGAAAAATGAGGTGTGGTGGACAAATGAAAAAGAGAAAAAAAAAGAGATGAAAAAAAATTTGACAAAAAAATTCAAAAAGAAAAATAATGCTTGAAAAGGTTGAAAACACACCACACTCATACAAATGCATACAAAAGAGGTGAAAAGGGAGGAAAAGGGAGGAAAAGGAAGGAAAAGAAAAAAAAAGGTGAAATAGGTGAAGAATGGAGCCAATGTATATAGTGCCAAGGAAGGGTTAGTCACTTAAAAAGATCCCATATTTATCATGTCTAGCTCTAAAGCCTACATTACAAGCCACATCAAGTCCTATAGTGATCCTAATCTGACCATTTGATAGACTGAAGCAGAGAAAATAAGGGCAAGCCTATGGTATTTGATACACAATACTTGGAACTTCTTTGTGAGAGTGAGAGTCTCGCTTGTTCAGTTCCATTCCATATCTGTTACTATATCTGCAAGTGGGGACTTCATTTGCTGTGAGGGTACATGGTTTTTGTTTAATTTTACCAGTGGTCTGTGAGAAAAGCATTGGTGATGACTTGGTTTTCTATTAATAGCTAGATGACATGTCTCGATCCCTGCTTATCTTGTTTTGTGGTTGCTTGTAGAACAATAGCTGATATTGGTTCACAGAAGAAGGATCAAAAGTTAGATGTATAGTGCAAATTTTGTTTGGTATTGTCTGTAGTATCCTAGGTTTATTTTCTAGTTGAGCATCGTGTTTAGTTTTTCTTTTCCTTGCCTGAGGACATGCATAAGTATTAAGTTGAGGGTGTTGATGTGATGTGAGATTACAACACTTTCGACGCTCAAAACTAAGAAAATAGCATGAAATTAGGTATGTTTATATGGATATAAGACACTTTTTTTTATTATAGGAAAAATAAGTGTTGGAGCAAGAATGTACAAAAGAAGCTTGAAAGTGCAGAAAATGAGCTAAAGTCACAGTTTTAGTATGAGCCGTACATTGATGGTACGAGCCGTACCGAGAACTATGAAAAGTTTCAAATGGCTGAACTGGGAAGAATGCAACCTACCACTCTCAGTACGAGCCATACAACAATGGTATGAGCCGTAACTTGAGTCATGGAAATATTTAGAAGAAATTGCATAAAGGCAAACTCTTGATACAAATGGACCTACGAACCACGGCAACAATATACGAATCGTACCAGGAGCAGTGGTGATCTTCAGAGGATTTTCAATACTAAGCAGAACTTCAGACAGTACAAGTCGTGGCTGGGAGGTACAAATCATACCAGTTCCCAACACTTAGCCAAAATTTTAGCAAGCCAAGGACTTACGAACAACAAATATGACCCGTATGATCCTGCTACGGGTCGTATGATCTGTCATGGCTCAAGAGGCGCCAGTTATGGAAAATCACCTTGTTAGCTTAGGAAAAGTATTCTTATGTCTGTATAAATACTTTTTATGTTTTATTTTCAGTAGAAAATCATAAGGAACATTAGAGAGAAGTGAGATAGGCGTGAAATCAATAAAGATTTGAGGGAAAAACATAGAATTGAGTTGATTGACTTTTTGTGATCAACCTTTTCTTGAATTCTTTCTTGATCTTTATCAATTGTTCTTGAGGTTTTTTTGATATAACAAAAGAAGTTTTTTTCTCATCTACGATTATAAATATTGAATTATGTATTTAATTATGAATGCATATCACAACATTGCAACTATGAAAGGCTAAAACCTTCATAGCAAGGGTTGTGGGAACCATGGTGGATTAACGAGCTAAGGATACACAACAGTGATACAAAACCAATGCAAAATACTTGTATTGTATTCTCTTCATGCTTAAACGTTTCTTAACAGTGTACAACATTAGGACTTGCCCGAATTCTTTACTTGCTTGAGCCTAGAGAGGTAGAGATTAGAAAAAGAGAATTACAACAAAGCATTGATCTTGATGATCATTGTATTAACTTTAGCTGTGATCGCAGGATAGTTAAATTTGAAACTTATTAATAACGGATAGTTTGAAACCGATCATGAGACCTGACCCGATGATTGAGTATAGTCATCCAATAGGGATGAACCAGTCGTTTGGATGAACCCTAGTTATCAGTTCTATAAGTAAGAATTGATATTGATCACATGTGTATACCCGAAGTAGTTATGAACCCATGGGGAACACAAACCCTAGTGATTCTTAAATCATGATTTACATCTTAATTTCAATCGTTGTTTTAGTTATTATTTTCTTAGAACCCCCAAATCGGAGTAACTAACCAACTAGTTCACTTACCGACATTAGCCTAGATGTTCCATATTCCCTTTGGGTTCGACCCTAACCTCCTTTTTGGGTTCTTTATTGACAACGTCCGCTTCATACTTCAGCAGGATGTTTGAGTTTGAGCGTTATCAATATTTAACTCTCCAAATGTCAGCACTCTGATCAATTTTATCAACAAACTTAGATCGTTTGCTTGAGCTCTCTAGGCTGATTTTGCAAGAAAGAAAATGTCGTTACCAAGCATGCTCCTACACTAGTTCGTTTTTCCGTATTACCCTTCAATTTATGTCACACTTTTTCTCTAAGAAATTTATTTAAAAAAAAAATACTTCTCTATATCTAGTCTAATAATTAACTTTAAAATTTTCTATTTATCCTTAATAAAATAATTTATAGCAACAAAATTCTCCATGACTTATTAGGCCACAAGTTTCAAAAGTTTTTATTTCTTTCTTAAACTTATACCCAAGTAAAACACCATCACTTAAATTAAGATGGACTATATATATATTTTATATTCACTTACCAAAAGAAAATGAAAAGAAGGAGAAATTCTAACTAGTGAAAAGATAATTTAAGCTTATTTACCATAAATTTGAGTAAATTAAAAGAAAAGTGTTAAATTATTTGATAAATTGTGGACCCTTATAGTTCGGTCCTTTTTCGGACCCGTCATATAGATGGAGTTTGGTATACCGAGCTTCCCTTTATAGTTAAATAATTATTTGTTATTTTCAAGGATTCTTTTGGGTTACTACCAAGGATAATAATTCTTATTTGCCATAATATATTTTGCTTAAAAATGAGTTGCAAGGGGTAAATAAGTTAAAATTCCTAACAGTTGAAAATTTGTATAGAGAACATTTTAAAAATCTATGAAAAGGAAAAAGGGTAAAACTTACTTCTCTACTTTTATTTATTAGTTAAGTTTGTATATACTATAGGACAAATTATACCTCTTCCATTATAAAACTTAACAAATATGCCTTAATTAGACGGATTCCCCAAATAAAATAAAATGACCAGAATTCCCTTAAATAACATGTTGTGTACCTCTTTGAATCCGATTCAGATCCACCTAATTAATTAAACTATATAAAATAAACCCAAATATACTCTTCCCAACCCATTGATGTTGCTTTCAACTCAATCAAAGCAGGAGAACTTTCTCAGTCAATACTGACTACAAGGAACTAAAGGAACACAATCTAACTCAATCACAAGACTGATCTTCTGGACTAGCTTTTTCCCCAGGCCTCTTTCATAGGAATTCCCCCATCAGATCNATAGGGGCCAGGTACACTCTACCTGAAAATGAGACAGAAATGAATGCAAGACTTCGAAAGCTTGCAAGGCTTGAAGCTCAGAAATGGATGATTTGAGATCTGTTGAATTCAAACCATAAAGCGTAAAAGTATTTTTCCTCCCACTTGCTCTTATTTTATCTCGTCCACCTTGGAAAACAACAGCTTGGGCTCTCAAGCTTACTGCTCCAATGATTTACATCTCTGACCAACCACTGCTCCCATTCCCTTTCCCCCTTTCTTAATTTTATGCCCTTGGTTTAGGTAATCCACTTAAGCAGTCATCTCCGACGAACACATAATCGATAAACCACCACTATTAACGAACGAAAAACATTCATATCTAGCCGATTTATACGATTGTTGTGTTTTGACATTCTCTTTTTTCCTCTACCTCCTACAACTAAAATTAGCGACGAAATCAAAATAGAATGAATGAAGGCCTGTGAAGGAGAAAAGAAATTCAATATTTAATCAAAGACACAGAGATTTACAAGGAGACCTTAATGAGTTGGTAATTTACCAACTCACTAGGCTCTTAAACATGAGTTTTTGCTTAGTTTTTAGGTCATTTAGGTGAATTTTATTCCCTTTTTTTATTGATCTTTGTAGGTACTAAACTTGAATAGGAAAATCATAAAATTGGGCAAACAACATGGAAATAAAGGAGATGAGGACCGGCACTCCACCGGAGGACACCAGCGAAATGCAGGTTATCGTAGTTCCATACTGGTGCTGATGAAGAATAATGCCGGCGGGCTATGGATCAGTACCAATGAAACACCAGTTCTAATTCCAAAGGATTCTGGAACTCACTGATCATCAGCCAAAACCGATAGGCGGAACCTGGATGAGCACCGGCGAATCACAAGTGACGGCCTTCTGCATAGGGTAAAAATGTCCATCTAAGAAAAAGAGGAGAAAGAATGTACCCTATTTTTGTACATGTCAAAAAGGAACTGAACTTTTCATTATTCCATACCAATTTTCATTATTCTAGTGGCTTTGTATTGAATCATAGAGAGAACGAGAAGAGAGAAGTAGAGAGATAAACACTCATCTTCTTCTTCCTTGAAAAGGTAGAAAACTCCATTGAAGTTTATACCTTTTAGCTTGAATTTTTCTTACTCATTTTGTTAAATGGATGTTGAATTTTTATTGAATGTAATGTCTTCTTCTCCTTATATGAGTAGCTAAATTCCTTATTAGGTGTGTGTGGATGATTGGGGCTGATTTGGATTGGCTATTATTTAATTGATCTTAGATTTACTCAATTAGTATAATTCTAATGTTTCATCTAAGTTTTAATCTAAATACTCATAGTTGCAAATGCAGGTTGTTCTTACTTACTCTAGTTTTGCTCGAAAAAGAAATTTAGAGTATGGGTGATGAAACTTTAGTGGATAATTGGGTGTTGATCATGTGGGGTTGGGCTAGAAATAGCCAAAACCCATTGTCAAACACCCATTGAGAATCAAAGCTAGAAATAGTTGATTCTTACCCAAGTTGATGTGGCTATTGTGAAAAAGGCTTTGGGGTTTGACAAAACCTGAGGTATAAGACATCTAATTGGTTGAGAAACATAGAATGCCATCTTTTCCACAACTAATTATACTATTGAGTAAGTCTAGGAGATATTAACAATTCCAATTCAATGATGGCCCGATAATTTCACACCCCTAGTAGTCTCTCCCTTGGTATTTTCTATACTTTTTCCCTGTTTTCATGAGCAAATTTTGTAGTTCAAATGTCAAGTACTGATTCCCCATTTTTACTTTATTGTTGTTAAACATTGATGAAAATTACTTCAACTTGATAGAAAACCCTTACGTGATCAACTAATATTCAGGGATTCGACCCCAACACCCATCGGGTATATTTATTTTGTCAATGAACGTTTACACTCCATCCAAGCAAGGAGTGAATTTGAACGTTATAAAAATAGTGTCGTTTCCGGGGAATATAGTTTGATAGCCTTTAGTTGTTTGTTATTTTGAATTAATTTGTTGCATCTTGTTTTGTTTGACTTTACTCTTGTGATTGGTTCCATTTAGGTTGATTTTTATATGAGNGAGAGCATAATTAAGGAGAATGAGAAGATTTAGGTTGATTTTTATATGAGTCAACACTCACAAGAAGGAGAAGGTTCAGTAGATGGGTATATGGATCATAAGGATGATGATCCCGTGATACCCAATATAGTAGGTGCCATTCACCTACCTCTTATGGTAGAGAATGCAATATTTTATGTGACGAGTACAATATTGCACTTACTCCAAAATCAAAGGGCTCTTCAGAGGGATTCCAAGTGAGGATGCAAACATGCATCTCTAAAATTTTTTTGAGATTTTCCAGCCCTTCAACATTGCAAATATAAGTCAAGAGTCGATTAGATTGAGGCTCTTCTCATTTTCACTGACTGGGGAAGCAACCATATGGTTGGAGGAGTTGCCTCCCGAATCTATTATCTCTTTGAATAAACTCACGAAAGCATTTTTGGACAGATTATTCCTTCCCATGAGGATGCTATAGCTGAGGGAGACATTACCAACTTTCGACAACTTTCTGGGGAACAACTCCATGAAGAATGGTTTAGGTTCAAGAAAAAATTGCCATTTGCCCAAACCATGGTTTACCCGATGGGGTTCTACTTTAGAGCTTCTATTGTTCATTGGATTCTATCAATAAGTCCGTGGAAAATAATTTGGCAGGGGGTTCCATCATGGATTATCCTTATGGAATAGCCAAAATACTTCTTGATAGAATGACTAAGACCAATTGAGCATGGCATACTAGAGAAGCGGAGGTATCTTCTAGTGGTGTTGCTCCCAATCTTGTGATTGTTGAGAAGAGAAAAAAGGATGAGGCTAGAGATGAAACACTTGCCAAAATGATAACCCAGCTAGGGTTAATGACGAAATATATGATGGGAGCTGGTGTAAAGAGTGTGAATGTTGTAGGTGTCCAAAGACATCTTCAATTTGATGATGACACTTCGCCCTCGAGATATGATGAGGAGTGTCAATACATGGCGGGTCAATTAGGGGGTTCTCCCTTGGGTATGAAGGTGCCAATCAAGGCCCTTGGCACCCAAGGGAGGAGAATCAAGGTTGGAGAAACCGTGATAACCAAGGATGGGTGGGGGATAGGAATGATCGATGGGTGAAGAAAGATCAAAATCGCGAAGGAGAGCGATATCACCAAAGTGCCAACCCCTATATGCGCTCCTCAAAAAGCAGAAGCATCTAAAGGGAAACCAGGAGTGAGTGATGTGGAAAATTCGAAGATTGAAGAAATATTGTCTCGGGTGTTGAAGAAGTTAGAATCCACTGATAGTGGGGTTAAAGAATTAAAAGGGGAAGTGTCTAACCTCGCCCAAACAGTAAGTTCCCACTCAACATTTATCAAGCATCTTGAAGTCCAAATGAACCATTTATCTTCACAAATGAACCCCCATATGAAGAGTGAACTCCCGACTGACACTGTTCCCAATCCAAAGAAAGATGAACATTGCATGGTGATCGTGATTAGGAGTGGCAAGATATTAAAGGATGTGGGCGTGAACCCAAGGATGTTGCTTCCCGGAAAGCAAAGGATGATGATGTTGTGGGAGGGGTGCCAAAAACACCACGTGTTTCTGATGATGAAGAAGGGAAAGATGAGGGGGAAGTTGATTTGACTCCTTCGTATGATATGATTGGAAATGAAGGCAAAAAGGCCTCCAATGACAAAGATAAAAAAACAAGGGTTCCACCACCTTATCCAAAGCGGCTGACCAAGAAAAATGAAGATACTTAGTTTCACAAGTTCATCGACATATTCAACAAATTATCCATCGATATACCGCTTGTGGATGCTTTGATTCAAATGCCAGGATGCATGAAGTTTATGAAGTAGCTCTTGAAGAAAAAGAAGGTAGTGGATACGGGTACCAATGAGGTGACCCATCATTGTAGTGCTTTCATGACCAACAACCTTGCCCCAAAATGTGAATATCCTGGAGCATTTACCATTCCTTTCACATTTTGCTTATGCATATTCAATAAAGCTCTTTGTGACCTCAATGCTAGTAATAACATGATGCCTCTGGTCATTTTCAAGAAACTCAGATTGGGGAGTCCCAAACCAACATCTATGAGGCTTTTGATGGCGGATAGGTCAATTAAATGACCCGTTGGAATGTTAATTGACGTCCTTGTGAGAGTGGAAAAATTCATACTTCTAGCTGAGTTTGTTGTGCTGGATTGGTGAGATGGACATTAAGGTGCCAATTATCTTTGGGTGCCCATTTCTAGCAACGTGAAGAGCTTTGATTAATGTAGAGCTTGGGGAGCTTAAGTTCTGAGAAGGTGGTGATGAGGTCACCTTCAATGTGTGTTAGTCTATCAAGCCCCCGGATGAATGCAAGGTCATGGAAATGATTGATGGTGAAGTGCACCGTTATGAACCATTTGATGATGAGATTGAATAGGAGGATGACCCTCTAGAGTGTTGAAGATAGAGAAAATATCCATCGTGCGACGATGTAACTACAAAGTTTCTTGGGAGGCAACCTAAGCATTTTTACCATGAGCACTTTGATATTTTTGTTGTTAATGATTTTTGTAGGTAGAATTGGATGCAATACAAGAGGAAGAAAAACAGGACATGCACGACGCTAGACTGGCAAAACGTCGGTGCACAAACGTGAGGCACCTCCCTGTCACATGTGATGAGTAGAATAGTGGAGAAAAAGAAAGGAAACTGGTGACACGTCGGTGGAAAGCCGGTGCCAGCCCACGAACCACCGGTTCATAGCAAGCTCACACCAGTGCACCTGAGAGTTGTGGGATACTCGGTGACCCAACCGGCAAAACATCGGCGACAATCCGCTAACCGCCGGCTGCACAATAATGAACTGAAAGGATGAGGGTCACCGGTGTTTAAAATGGCAAACCACCGATACCTATTGGCTATCGCGGATCAAGCACAAGTTAAGGTATGCAATGCCTTTAAAAAATTATTGACCACTCGTAGATCATACCCGACCCAGGTGTCACGCCCCGCCCTGGGGGGTATGACTGGCACCTGGTGCCCTAGTAGGACCTGAACTGCTAACTGGTGGGTCTAGACACATCTGGTGCCTGGCTAGCTCTATCTCAGGTTTTTGGAAACAAAGGGCTATATAACGGCTGTAAACACAGCCTCTGGCCAACTGAGCCTATAGCCACCTGTGCCTGTAATAACAGCTAACCAGAAACATACTCATAACAAGGAACCTATGCGGGTCGACAAGGCCACCATGCTATCTAGTCATCTGAGACTCAAGAAAGGGAATACTGAAAAGCTACGTGACCGGCAAGGTCACCACTACTGTCAAGCTACGGCCCCACACAGCCAACATAAAAATAGAAATACTAAACAGCTAT
>JACEIK010002619.1:111792-130786 GCA_018107945.1 Datura stramonium
GGTAGGACCCAATATACCTTGCCAGGGTATAAAGGCATGAACTGAGTGATCACAAAAATATATCTGGGGCCAATCAGGCCAAGTAATACTGAAACCTACACTTGCAATGTAGTTCTAGGAACCTGGGTGCACTCGAACCCCAGCCCACTCGGTGCTAAGTTCTGCTCCCACTAGAAATCGAAACTGATCTACTAAGCTGATAGCTCGAAACTGGGGCCCAAGACTAGTCAGGGACGAATCACTGCATGTACCCTGAGAGCCTTATCGTACCAGATTCTGAAATTGGGTTCTAAGACTGGTCAGCGCTGCTTATCTAGAAGCATCGTGACCATCTACAACACAACTAATAACTGAACTAGGGTCCTGGGGCTGGTCAGAGCTATAACTAAATGTCATGACCGCCTAATGGACCAAATAATTAAAATCTGAATCTGAGTCTGAAAACTGGGAGGCACCACTAACACCTCAAAAATAAACTGAAGTCAAACTGATCAGATGATATTTTCTGGACAACACTGAGGTTGCTAAAAATCTGACTGAAACTAGACTGATATGATTCTGACTGGGACTAAACTGATAGAGTTCTGTGTTGTAACGAACTGAATTTCTAAGCAGCTAAGAGAGCTCAACTTATCCTAACAATACGGGAATTTCATAATATAGAGCAATTTCAAGGATTCTAGGAATTTCATTCAACAGGGCTAACATCATTCTCATTACTGGAATATCTACGCCACTCATATATAAATATATAGGAGATTCAAGAAAATTCAACCCATAGCATTCTTCATTCACTAGAGGAAATTTAATAAACAAAATTCATAACTCGAAAGTTAGGGCTTAGACTCCCTTATGTATAAACACTGATAATTCAATAGGAATTTTTAGGGATCATATCAACAATATATATGAACATCGTTCTAAGTGAAATCAACGATAATAACCATGAAACCTTTTCATACTCGAAAAACTCAGGGCTTAAAACTGATAGAGGGATTAGAGGAGGATCTTGGTGGCAGAAGGGAAGAAAAATTCCCTTGCAAAACCCCACATACCTGATGAAGAACGCACGAAAATCTTGAGAAGTTGAGGAGAAGAAAACTGCCCTAGTTCTTGCTCTGATAGTTCTTGAGAGAACTTACGGTCTCTTTTTTTGAGTTCTTGAGTGGGGAATGAGGAAAGAGACCCATTACCCCCACTAAAACGTCTAAAACCCAAGCCAAAATGACGTGGTTTAAGGCTTTGGAGAATAGGAATTTACTAAATAGTCCCCAGAAATTTGCTGGAAAAAACTGTCAAGTATTCCTAACGGGTGACCTAACGACTCGTTACTAGGTCCAACGAGCCTTTGGATCCTCTCGTCAAGTTCACTGGAAATACTGTACTCATCCCTGACGGGAACATGATGAGTCATCATGACTGGGAATGACTTGTCGTGTCATTCGTCAGGTACACTGGTAAGAAGGCAAGGAAGGACTGGAAACGAAGGACATGACGAGTCGTTACTGCTAATAACGACTGGTGGTGACCTTCTGTCAAGTACACTGTCTACTTCTCAAATTCTAAAACTCTGGCTTTGCAACGGGAAACTTAAGATTCATGCGGCCTAACAACGAATCATGGGGTCATCTGTTGGGAACCATTAACTCATCATCTAGGCATCCTTCTCACGGTTTACCTAATGAGTCTTTGGGTCACTTAACGGCCCGTCAGGTTGGTCGTTCTGCAACTTTTCTGCAGTTTTCTAGATTTTCTTAATGAAATCCCATATATTGATTTTGAGCTTCGGGGCCATTACAATATCTCCACCTTGGAAACATTTGTCCTCGAATGTTAGAAAACTCATAGCAACCACAAAAATAACAATTAAAACATTTAAATACTGCTCATTCAACTTCAAAACGACCAAAGTGACTACTGCCAATTTGGAGAATATAATTGAACTGAATTTTTCTTGTCATAAACAAAACCTTCCCTGATACTGGAGCACTCCATCTCCCCCTTGGGAGAAAGCCTCAACTTCTTTTCTAAGAACCGCCTCCTTGAGTTTAAGTAGAATTGGATCTTCATCTTGTCTGGACTTAACTTCAACTACCAAAGATGAATCTGACCCGCTTTGTACTATTGCTCCACCTTCGGCTGAGTCTACTAGTTTCACCCCTAACTGAGCTAGTCTGTGAACATCCTTTGCTAACTCCCTTTTTCCTCCCTCAAAGTGAGATACACTTCCCATAGATCGCCTGCTTAGGGCGTCAGCCACCACATTGGCCTTGCTCGGGTGATACAGCACACTCATGTCATAATCTTTCAGGAGCTCTAACCACTTTCTATGTCGTAGGTTTAGGTCCTTCTGGTTGAACACGTATTGAAGACTTTTGTGATCTATAAATAAATCTACGTGAGCTCCGTACAAGTAGTGTCTCCATATTTTCAATGTGAATACCACTGTTGCCAACTCCAAGTCATGAGTTGGATAATTCTTCTCATGGACTTTGAGTTGTCTGGAGGCATGGCTATCACTTTTCCCCGCTGCATCAAAACGCAACCAAGTCCAACTCTGGAGGCATCACAATATACAACCAACCCATCTGTTCCTTCTAGCAGGGTCAAAACTGGAGCTATAGTGAGTCGAGTCTTTAACTCCTGAAAACTCTTCTCACACCCATCTGACCACTGGAATTTTACCTTCTTCTGGGTTAGCTTGGTTAGAGGATATGCTATGGAGGAGAAACATTCCATAAACCATCGGTAATAACCTGCTAATCCTAGAAAACTCCTAATTTCAGTTGGAGAGGTAGGTTTGGGCCACTCCTTCACTCCTGCTATCTGTGAGAATCTACTTGTATCCCTTCACCTGAGACCACATGACCCAAGAAGGTCATGGACGTCAACCAGAATTCACACTTAATGAACTTGGTGAATAACTGGCGATCTCTAAGAGTCTGCAACGCTAACCTTAGGTGATTGTCATGCTCATCCTCATTTATGGAGTACACCAGAATGTCGTCAATAAATACAATGACGAACATATCTAGGTACTGCTTGAAGACCCTATTCATCAAATCCATGAAGTCTGTTGGGGCGTTAGTTAACCAAAAAGACATCACCACAAACTCATACTGACCATAACGAGTCCTGAATGTTGTTTTCGGTATGTCACTTTCTCTTACCCTTAATAGATGGTATCCTAACCTGAGATCAATATTGGAGAAACAATTGGCTCCCTGAAGATAGTCAAATAGGTCATCTATTATAGGTAGGGGATATCTATTTTTGATTGTGACTTTGTTCAGCTGACGGTAATCTATGCACATTCTGAGGGTACCGTGTTTCTTACGCACAAATAGCACTTGAGCACCCCAGGGAGAGATGTTGGGTATGATGAAACCCTTATCAAGAAGATCTTTTAGCTGCTCCTTCAACTCCTTAAGCTCAATTGGAGCCATTTTGTAAGGAGGGATGGAGATGGGCTGAGTATTCGGAAGGAGATCTATCCCGAAGTTTATTTTCCGCTCAAGGGGAACTCCAGGATGATCTTCAGGAAATACATCTGGGAACTCGCTGACAACTGGAACTGACTGAATGGTTGGGATCTCAGAGTTGAAATCTTTGACCCGAACTAAATGATATAAACATCCCTTGGAAATCAGTTTTTGGGCCATAAGGAAGGAAATAAACCTACCCTTAGGCGCTAAACTGCTACCCGACCAATCTAACACAGGCTCATCTGGAAACTGAAACTTGACAACCCTAGTCCTGCAGTCAACTAAGGCATAGAAGGAATGTAACTAATCCATGCCTAGAATAAGGTCAAAGTCGACCATGTCTAGCTCTACAAGATCAGCTGGAATGATTCTATTCAAGACTGAGACTGGGCAGTTTCTATACACTCGACTGGCTCTAACTGACTCATCAACTGGGGTGGAACTGAGAAGGGTTCTAATAGGACCTCTGGACAGATGCCAAACTAAACTACTACATATGGAGTTACAAACGAAAGAGTAGCTTCTGGATCTATGAGGGCATACACGTCTAGATGAAAGAGACGTAACATACCAGTAACTACGTCAGGTGAACTTTTCTGATCCTGACGAGAAGAGAGAGCATAGAAACGATTCTTGCGTTGACCGCCATCTGTACCTAATGGGTTGGCCTGTTGAGCTGGTCGGCCTGCTGAAGCTGATGAAGTAGTGGATTGTGATCTCCCTCACCCTACTGATGGGCACTACCTAAGCCTGTGTCCAAGCTGTCCACACTCGAAGAAGCCCTTTCGTCCCTGAAGTCATTCTCCTGGGTGATTCCTACCGCACTTGGGACAAGCTGGATAATTGTTTCCTGTACTGTGGACCTGATACTGAGTGCCAGAAGACTCACCCCTCTGATCCTGGCGGGACTGAAAGGTTGGTGTGCTGGCTGAGCTAGGTGTTGGGGCCCTCTACTGTTGCTGCTGCTGTTGTGGGCGGCTACTACCGCCAGATCTCTGGTGGCCAAAATTCGACTGGCCTATTCTTGCCTGCTTGTTCTTACATTCCATCTCTTTCAGCTTCTCTGTCTCAATCTGCTGGGCATACACAATTAAGCTAGAAAGATCCATGTCCTTGATTAGCATTGCCGTTCTGCACTCTTTGAGGACTAGGTTAGACACTCCGTTTATGAACTTCAGCATGCGAGCCCTTGGCTCAGCCACCATCTCTGGAGCATATTTTGATAGTCTGGTAAACTCCATAGCATACTCCTCCACTGTCCGTTTGCCCTGCCGTAGGTTTATAAAATCGGCCATCATAGCCTCCCTCATCTCCCCGGGAAAGAACCTATCCAAAAAAGATGTATGAAACTACTCCCACTCAACCGGTCTTGCTTCTGCTGACCGCCCTCCTTCCACTGCTCGTATCAAACCTGGGCTACCCCTTTTAGCTAGTAGGCAGCCAGGTCAGCACTCTCGGAGGAGCTGACACCCATGATCCAGGTGATCTTTTTGACCTCATCTACAAAGCCTTGCGGGTCCTCTCCCACCTTTATTCCGTGAAAGTATAGAGGATTCATCCGGGTGAAATCCCGCACCTCGGCAGCAGCTGCAGACCCACTTGTGGCTACTAGAACCACCTGCTGGTTCACTTGATTGGTGACTGTTTGAGCTAGAAATTGAATGGCCGCCCTGAATTCGGCGATGGATAAGGATTCATCCTGAGGAGATGCCAGAGCTAGTGGAGCGGGTCAGTTGGCGTTTATTGCTCTTCATCTATTTCCAGGTCGAGGAGGCATTATTCACTGAAAGGAAAAAGGCACCACGATTTAGAAAGACGTCTTTGGAATAGGACTTTAACGCACGATAAAGAACATGAACAAAAGGGGAATTTTCCTAATAACATCTCGTAGCCTCCCCTTCATAAGTGTGGCGCACTTCACACCCATGAAAAGGACTCTATTCGATGCAGCTTTCAGACTTGCCGAGGATACTCTAAACCTAGTGCTCTGATACCAAGTTTGTCACTCCCCGAGCCTACACCCTGGACGTAACACGGTACTTGGAGCCACCAGTGACCCCAAGTCAACCCCTAGTCTATCATACACTAACATACTGAGTAAACATGCACAACAGAAGTTTTAAATTTTAAGAAAATATAAAGACTGAAAGTAGAGAAAGAAATACTACATCTGAAATACAATTCTGAAAGACAAGTCTGGTCTGAAAGCAAACTACTGAGGAGTTGTTGGGATAGGTCCCCAGCTAACTCTAAATCTAAACAAAAACCATATCCTAATGAAGTAAATAAACAAAGCCCTCAAATGAGGAGGACTCACAGTCTGATCTACTGAAATAGAATGCTCTAAAACTGAAGTAACAATCTGTGCTGAACCTGAGAACCTACAGTTGTATCATGAAACGATACAACATGAAAAGCATGCATCAGTATTTTGAATGTACTGAGTAAGTGGGAGAAACATACTGAATATAAGGTCTGAACTACAAGGACATGCCATGACCAACAGGTAAACTGAACTGAATTACTGATATAATCTGAAATGGTCAAGACGACTCTGTCTGATGGTCAAGGACATACCCTAAGTCTAGAACACTGAATCAGAGATACTGTTCTGAACTGAGTTGCTTATTCTGATATTGGACTGGATTGACTAGTGGGAAAGTCTCTAACCGACATTTAACCATGTGAGCTAGACGTGGAGTCCGATGTATACACCCCACCGGTAGGACCCAATATACCTTGTCAGGGTATAAAGGCATGAACAGAGTGATCACAAAATATATCTGGGGCCAATCAGGCCAAGTAATACTGAAACCTACGCTGGCAACGTAGTTTTGGGAACCTGGGTGCACTAGAACCCTGGCCTGCTCGGTGCTAATTTCTTCTCCCACTAGAAATATAAACTGATCTACTAAGCTGATAGCTCGAAACTGGGGCCCAAGACTAGTCAGGGACGAATCACTGCATATACCCTTAGAGCCTTATCGGACCAAATTCTGAAACTGGGTTCCAAGACTGGTCAACGCTGCTTATCTAGAAGCGTCGTGATCGTCTACAGAACAACTAATAACTAAACTGGGGTCCTAGGGCTGGTCAGAGATATAACTAAATGTCATGACTGCCCAATGGACCAAATAACTAAAATCTGAATTTGAGTCTGAAAACTGAGAGGCACCACTAACACCTCGAAAATAAACTCGAGTCAAACTGATCAGTTGACATTTTCTAGACAACACTGAGGTTGCTAAAACTCTGACTGAAACTAGACTGATATAATTCTGACTGAGACTAGACTGATAGAGTTTTGTGTTCTATCTAACTGAATTTCTAAGAAGCTAATAGAGGGCTCAACTTATCCCAACAATACGGGAATTTCATAATATAGAGCAATTTCAAGGATTCTAGGAATTTCATTCAATAGGGCTAACGTCATTCTCATTACTGGAATATCTACACCACACATATATAAATATATAGGAAATTCCAGAAAATTCAACCCATAGCATTCTTCATTCACTAGAGAAAATTTAATAAACAAAATTCATAACTCAAAAGTTAGGGCTTAGATTCCCTTATGTATAAACACTAATAATTCGATAGGAATTTATGGGGATCATATCAACAATATATATGAACATCGTTCTAAGTGAAATCAACGATAGTAACCATGAAACCTTTTCATACTCGAAAAACTCAAGGCTTAAAACTTATAGAGGAATTAGAGGAGGATCTTGGGGGCACAAGGGAAGAACCATTCCCTTGCTAAAACCCCACATACCTGATGAAGGACCCACAATCTTGAGAAGCTGAGGAGAAGAAAACTGCCCCATTTCTTACTCTAAGAGTTTTTGAGAGAACTCACGATCTCTTTTTCTGAGTGCTTGAGTGGGGAATGATTAAAGAGACCCATTACCCCCACTAAAACGTCTAAAACTGAAGCCAAAACGATGTGGTTTAAGGCTTTGGAGAATAGGAATTTACTAAATAGTCCCCAGAAATTCGCTGGGAATAAATGTCAGGTGTTCCTAACAGGTGACCTAACGACTCGTTACCAGGTCCAACGAGCTATTGGATCCTCTCGTCCCAGTTCACTGGAAATACTGTACTTATCCCTGACGGGCAAATGATGAGTCGTCATGACTGGGAATGACTCGTCGTGTCATCCATCAGGTACACTGGTAAGAAGTCAAGGAAGGACTGGAAATGAAGGACCTGATGAGTCATTACTGCTAATAACGACTGGTGGTGACCTTCCATCAAGTAAGACAGTCTCAAATTCTAAAACTCCGGCTTGGCAACGGGCGACTTAGCGAGTCGTGATACAATGTGTCATTGTTTCCACTCATCATCATTGAAGAGAGTTTCTGGGACTTCAACCAACGACTCACACCATGAGTCATTGTAACACACGATGACTTGTTGGTTGAGTCGTGGGGTCCTAGAAAGGGATTTCTAAGTTAGGGACCAATGAGTGACAAGACGATTCATTGTTTTTCACAACGGTTCATTCTAAAGGACCAAACGAGACTGACCACGACTGACATAATGAGTCGTTGGAGCTGACCACGACTCGTTGTCTCAGTCATTCTGAGGCAAATTTTCCTGGTTTCTTTTGGATTTTTCTTGCAAGGTCTAAGTTTTGTCTAGGAAAGTTTTGGGGTGTTACAATATATCCGCCTTGGGATCATTCTTCCTTGCATGAAAGCTAAAACTGCTGGAAAACAAGGAAAAGAGCTACAATTCCCATATTGAGACTGTGAGCTTGTTTCTGAAGGAGTAATTGACTCCGAACTGACTTAACCATGCAAACAGAGCTGATGCAACTAGAATGCGCATTGAAAATCTGAATAGAGCTGATGAGTATGGAACAAAATAGAGTATTGAGGAGGAATTTAGTACCTGATGCTGAAACTGAACTAGAAAGGAATAAATGAGGGTATCTGGCCATCATGTCTGCTTCTGCTTCCCATGTGGCTCCCTCAACTAGCTGGTTCCTCCACAAAACTCTCACTGAAGCGACTTCCTTGTTTCTCGGCTTACGAACCTAATGGTCAAGGATCTGAACTGGGACCTCTTAGTAAGAGAGACTATCTTTCACTTCCACACTGTCTAGTGGCACAACTGAAGTTGGATCACTGATGCACTTCTTCAATAGTGACACATGGAAGACTAGGTGCACAGATGCTAACTCTGGAGGTAATTCCAACTCATATGCCATACTACCAATCCACTTCAGAATTCTTTAGGGTCCCATATATCTCGGTCTGAGTTTCCCTTTCTTCCCAATTCTCATCACCCCCTTCATGGATGAAATTTTCAAATAAACCAATAATCTACTGCAAACTCTAACTCTCTTCTCCTCACATCAGCATAGGATTTCTGTCGACTTTGGATGTTTTCAAACTCTCCCTGATAAGTTGCACCTTCTACATTGCTTCATGAATGGAGTCTGTCCCTATCAAGGTAGCTTCACCAACCTCAATCCACCCTATAGAAGACCTACACCTCCTGCCATATAACGCCTCAAACGGGGCCATCTGGATGCTGGAGTGGTAGCTATTGTTGTATGCAAACTCGATGAGAGGTAGGTGATCATCCCAACTTCCCTTGAAATTGATCACACACGCTCTCAGCATATCTTCCAAGGTCTGGATAGTTCGTTCATCTTGTCCATCTATCTCGGGTGAAAAATTATGCTAAGCTTGACCTGGGTACCGAGTCCTTTCTAAAATGACTTCTAGAAATGCGCGGTGATCTGGGTACCTCTATCTAAAATAATGGACAAGGGTACCCCATGCAGTTTGACCAACTCCTGGATATATAGCCTAGCATATTCCTCAGTTGATTCTGTAGTTTTAACTAGGAGAAAATGTGTTGACTTGGTCATCTGAACTACTATCACCCAGATTGAGTCATGTTGCCGATAGGTATAAGGTAGACCTATAATAAAGTCCATATTTACTTCTTCTCACTTCCATGTGGGTATGTTGATATCCTGAGTCATACCTCTCGGTCTCTGATGTTCCACCTTAACTTTCTACCAGTTCGGGCACTTAGCCACAAATTCTGTTGTCTCTTTACATGTCATTCCACCAGTAAAAATTTCGTAGATCACGGTACATCTTAGTAGCACCTGCGTGGATAGAATATCTCAAACTATGTGCCTCATCCAGTATCTACTGTCTAAAGTCGCCCACATCTGGCACACATAGTCTATCCTGGTAATGGAGTACACCATCTCCCCCTTTGGAGAAAGCCTTCACTTCTTTTCTGAGAACTGCTTCCTTTAGCTTAAGCAGTATGGGATCTTCATCCTGCCTTGACTTAACTTCAACGACTAACAAGGAATCTGATCCACTCTACGCTACTACTCCGCCCTCAGCTGAATCAACCAACTACACTCCCAATCAAACTAACATATGGTTATCCTTTGCCAGTTCTTTTCTGCTCTCTTCAACGTGAGTCACGCTCCCCATAGACATCTTGCTTAGGCCATCAGCCACCACATTAGCTTTGCCTGGGTGGTACAGCACACTCATGTCATAATCTTTCAATAGCTCAACCAACCTTCTCTGACGAAGGTTTAAATCTTTCTGACTGAACACATATTGAAGGCTCTTGTGATCGGTGAAAATATCCATGTGAGCCCTGTAAAGGTAGTGCCTCCATATTTTCAATGAAAACACCACTGCTGCCAACTCAAGGTCATGAGCCGGATAGTTCTTTTCATGAACTTTGATCTGTCTGGAGGCGTAAGCTATCACCTTACGCCGCTGCATCAAAACGCAACCAAGTCCAACTCTAGAAGCTTCACTATACACTACGAACCCATATGTCCCTTCTGACAAGGTTGACACTGGAGTGGTAGTGAGTCGAGTCTTCAACTCCTGAAAACTCTTCTCACACGCATCTAACCACTAAAATTTTACCTTTTTATAAGTCAACCTAGTCAGAGGATATGCAATAGAGGAAAAACCTTCCACAAACCATCGGTAATAACCGACTAGACCCAAGAAACTTCTGATTTTGATTAGGGAAGTAGGTCTTGGCCAGTCTTTCATCGCTGCTATCTTTTGAGGATCTACCTGAATACACTCACCAGAGACCACGATACCAAGAAAACTCATGGACTTCAACCAGAATTCACATTTGCTGAACTTAGCGAACAACTGCAGTCTCTAAGCGTCTGTAGCACTATCTTCAGATAGTTAGCATATTCTTCCTTGCTTATGGAGTATACCAGAATGTCATCAATGAATACAATGATGAACATGTCTAAATATGGCTTGAAAACCCTATTCTTCAGGTCCATGAAAGTTGCGGGAGCATTAGTTAGTCCGAAGGACATAACCACAAATTCATAGTGACCATACCGAGTTCTGAAAGTTGTTTTCGGCATGTCACATTCTCTGACTCTTAGCTGATGATACCCCAACTTGAGATCTACCTTAAAGAAACAACTGGATAATACCGACACCTCAGAATTTGGTAACCTCAACTCCATTAACAACTACTTATGAATCCTTAGGACACGATCTGTTGTGGATTTGTACATCCACCATTTTATGTAGGAATGAAGGTTCTCCTGGCTCGACATCATTGGTTTTGTTTCACTAAAATTGATCGAACAAGTTGTTAATCATGGGTAGGGGATACATGTTCTTAAATGTGACCTTATTCAACTAACGGTAATTGATACACATTCTTAAACATTTCTTAATGGTGTGCAACGTTAAGACATACCCAAATTCTTTACTTGTTTAGGTCTAAGAGGTAGAGAGTAGGAAAAGAGAATTACAATGAAGCCTTGATCTTGATGATCATTGTATTAACTTGAGTTATGGTCACATGATAGTTAAATCTGGAACTTAGTGATAACAGATAGTTTGAAACCACTCATGAGACTTGGTCGAGTAATTGAGTATAGTCATTCAATAAGGACTGGTCGGTCATTTGAATGAACCTAAGTTATCAGTTCTATAGGTAAGTATTGGTGATGATCACGAGTGTATACCCAAAGCAGTTATGAACCTATGGGGAACACAAACCCTAGTTATCCTTTAATACTTATTCAAAACAGGATTTCTGATAATTTTTTTCATTATTGATTTTCTTTGGAACCCCCCAATTTTGAAGTAACTACCTTACAAGTTCACTTACCGGTTGTAAACTAGCTCTTCCATATTCCTTGTGGGATCGAACCCAACCTCTATTTGGGTTCTTTATTTACAATGTCCACTTCATACTTCAGTAAGAGGTGTGGTTTGAGCATTATCAAAAAGTGTCGTCATTGCCGGGGAATACGGCTAAGACTAGGTTATTTGCTTGAATTTGACTTTTTGGTAGTTATTTCATTAATTACATTTATTTTTGTGTTTTTGATACCCACAGGTTGTTCTCCGGTGAATTCCAAGCACTCGGAGTAGCGGAGATCCCCTTGTTCCACTAAATCCAGAAATCGAAAGAGCACTGCACAAAATGGAGAACCATGAGCAAAGAGAAGCCCGCATAGCTAAAGAAGCTAGGCAAGTCGAGCTAGCTCGGCAAGATGCACTACAACATGCTGAAGATGACAGAGAAGAGGTAGTGAATTTTGGTCAACATGGGAAGGGCAGTAGAGATCATAGATTTTCCCCTCAGTTCTTTGATGATGAAGACCCAGATATTGATGAAGTTGGGTCGACCGGAGAAATTGTTCCACCACCATTGCCCACTGGGGCCAAATTTGACATTACGAGTACCATGATCCAATTATTAAATGTGAAAGGGGTGTTCAGTGGTCACGCATCGGATGACGCCAACCTGCACGTAATGAACTTCGTAGGAATATGCAAGGCATACAGGTTGCCTGGAGTAAGCCAGGATGCCATACGGCTCAGACTCTTCCCTTTTTCTCTTTTAAGGGAAGCCACTTTATGGTTATCGGAGTTGCCCAATGACTCCATAACNCCCCCATCCAGGATGTTGCAGCTAAAGGATGAGATCTATAATTTTCAACAAATTAAGACTGAGGAACTTCATGAAACTTGGTTGAGATTCAAAAAGAAGTTAACAAAGTGTCTAACCATAAAATCCCAGATGACAGTTTGTTGGAAATTTTTTACAGGTCTCTGAATAACATCACCAAAGCTATAGTAGACACGATGGCTGGAGGAGCATTAATGAGTCACACCTGGGAGCAAGCTGCCACTATTCTTGACAGGGTGACTAAGACAAACAGGGCCTGCCATACGAGGAGGCTGATGCATTGGCAGGCACATATGCTTTTGGTTTGACTGCAGACCAATGAAGAAAAGAAGAAGAACGCGACCAGGAGTTGGCTCATATGCGCACATCATTGGACTTGCTGACAGAGCATATTGTGGGCTGGAGACAAACAGGTAAATGCAGTGGGAACTCAAGGAAGGGATCAAGGAGCTGATCACTCTAATACTAAGGAAGAGGAAAACTTCCTGGATAGCCAAGTGGCGGGTTTTCGAACCAACGCCCAAAAGTCTGGACAAGACAATTGCCGCCAAGGTTCTGGAAATCAAGGTCGGAACCAGTATAGAGAAAACTACAAAAGAAACAGGTTCAGAGACAGGAGTCGAGGTTGTGAGCACAAAGGAGATTGGAGACAAAATGATGGATACCGCAATGACCGGGCTGGAGTCTATGTTCCTCCCAACGCACGAGAAGGGGAGGCTGGGTAATCAAAGTTGGAGAGCATGATGGCTGAGATGTTGAAGAAGATGAGGTCCACTGATGATCATCTGAAGGAGATGCGAAGTGACTTATCAAGTATGGGTCAAAAAGTGGAATCTCATGCTACCGCCATCAAGCAGATCAAACATCAACTTAGGCAATTGTCGGCATCAATGAACCCTAGACAAAAGGGTACACTGCTGAGCAACACCGTCCAAAATCCAAAGAATGATGCACATTGCATGGAAGTGATGACTAGGAGTGGTAAAACCATATTTGACCCCCCGTTTCCAGTTGAAGTTGAGCGTATGAAAGAGAGCATAATTTAGGAAGATGATACGAGTGTTGAGATAGAGAATGGTGAGTTGCAAGAGGCCTCGAGAGGTGAGAAGGAACCTGACATTGATAAAGGGGAAACACAATTGCATAAAGCTATCCCACGACCACCGCCACCATTCCCTCAAAGGATGAAGAAAAAGGAGGATAATGGTAAGTTCCAGAAATTCCTTTCAAATACTTAAAAAACTATCTATGAACATACCATTGGTCGAAGCATTAGAGCAATTGTCGGGATATGCAAAGTTTACGAAGGACCTGGTGACTAAGAAAAGATCTGTGAGCTATGAGTCTGTTGACAATGTACATCACTGTAGTGCTATAGCTACAAGGGTCCTGGCTCAGAAAAAGGAAGACCCAGGTGCCTTCACTATACCATGTATGATTGGCAATGTTGAGTTTGCAAGGGCACTCTGTGATCTGGGAGCTAGCATTAATTTGATGCCCTTGGCAGTATTCAAGAAATTGGGATTGGGAGCCCCCACACCGACCAAAATGCGGCTACTAATTGGCCGACAAAACGGTTAAAAAGCCAGTGGGCATCCTAGTTGATGTTCTTGTCAAGGTAGACAAATTCATATTCCCAGCAGACTTCGTGATTTTGGATTGCAAGGTTGATTATGAGGTCCCCATCATTTTGGGGAGACCATTCCTTACAACCGGGAGGGCTCTAGTAGATGTGAAAGCTGGTCTGCTGAAGTTTAGATTAAACCAAGAAGAGGTCACTTTCAACATCTGCAGGACAATGAAGCAACCCAAGGAATTTAGTGTAATCTCAGCACTAGAGGATGAGTATGACATGAATTCTGAATAGTCAAAAGATTTCCGTCATGCCGCGACGTTAAATCAAGCACTTCTTGTGAGGTAACCCAAGGGGTAATTTGGTGAAGTCTGAGTAACCAGGCTACCTACGTCGTGCCATGATGTTAAATCAAGCGCTTCTTGGGAGGAAACCCAAGTTATTGAACTAATGTGTGCTCAGTGTGCAGGGAAATTAAAACAGGAGGCCAAAACATCATCTACTATGGCTCTCAGTACGACTCATAATGGGATCCTACGAGCCGTAGCAGCAGTCGTAGTGAGGATCCAAGAAAAATGACTCCAAGCTCCGACCTACGATTCATCCTACGGATCGTACCTCAGTTGTACGAGTCCTAGGATCTATTCGTAGGTCTCCAGGTAAGTTTTCTTCAATAGTGTCACTTATGAGTCCTAGGGACGAGTCGTAGGTACTTCCCACGACTCGTGGTATGAGTGGTGATGGGTCAAATATGGAAATAATATCAGACTCAACACAGATTCTTTTAAAATTTGACCTTACCTATTTAAACCCTACAAACACCTTCTCCAACGCTAATAACACTCAAAATCATGACTTGAACTCACCTCCCCACACCCATAACTCAAAATCACCAAACAATCAAGAAAATTGTTTGCTCAACTCAAGTTTTGCCAAACCCTATACGGTGATTTCCAATTGATGAAGCATCTATCAAGTACAATGAGATAAAAACACAGAGCAGATAATTCAAAAGCCCGAAGGACATTGATTGATGAAACAACTAAGCCGGAGTCTGAAAAGGTAGGGGACTCACCTAGTGGTTCAGTCGAAGAGTATCAAGTCGACACCTCCGACACTAATGGAACCAGAACCACTAAGGAAAAAGATAAGGCCCAAGCTGAAGAAACCACTGCCACATCCGCTCGAGCTCCCCAGTCTGAGGAGGGAGTTAGAGAGAAAAAATAGAAGTTGGGAAATGACTCCAATGTTGAAGAAGGGTCAGGGGAGACCCAAAATGGAGAAGAGAGCAGCAGTGAAGAATCGGAGGAGGAGGATCCTAATGTTTCACAAGAGCAGACCCCACCCAAGGAAAGTCGTACAATTTGGTGGAGAGTGCCAGGAGCTAAAAAAATCTATGAGCAAGGCATCTCTCTCACCGCGAAGAATAAACCATGGAGGAGCATCCAAGAAGAACCGCGGATCCTCACAAACTCACTGATTGAAGTTGAGGAGATGAAGCGGATTTTTAGCTTCTATGGTTTTGAATGGATGGCCAAGACTCCAGCACAGTACACAGAAGCATGTCCGGAGTTCTATGCCAATTATTTAGCCACCATGGAGGTAAAGGAAAAGGAAGAGCAGAAGATAAAAGACCAGCCTCATCTAGAGAGTGTTATAGTCCAAGGTCGAGAGGTTGATATATCTTAGAGGACCATCGCTCGAATGTTGTATGGACCACAGTTCATGCCTACAAGGATGATGCCAGAGTATGATTTCAGGGTGGAGGCAATGAAGCAGATTAGACAGTTGAATGTGCAGGCGCAAAAAGGCAACTGCAATGGCTAGCAGGGGTGATTGCTGATGTCACGACCTAAACGTACACCCGGATCATAGACACAGGATAAGGAGCCCCAAAAGACCACATGTCGACCCATGGAATGAGCATACATCTAATCCAATCACATGAGCGGAAGACTTAACATATAAGAACATAATCATAACATAGACAAAGGGAAATATCAATACAAGACTTATACAATACGGCTGAATACAACTTGTAGTCTGATAATCCTCTAAACATGAAGGACAGATTGATGGCACAACTCCCCAACTAATCAAACATCTAGAAACTGAAAGAAAGACATAAAGGATGAACATACAGCCCTCGAAACATGAGAACTCACCAAGAGCGCTGAGAGCGAATTTGAAATTACCTACGGGTGAGGATGAGCCTGAGAACTGGGACCTGTATCATGTAACGATACAGCATAGAAAGTATGTGGTAAGTACGTGAAATATACTGAGTATGCAAGGTAAGTAAAGTGGACTTTTAAAACATAAATGAAATTCATAAATGATCATAAGAGTAGAACGTCATGCTCGTATTGTAAATCATAATAATATATCATATGGCTCAAGGTTTTCAAAACATTCGTAACATAACATAATCATAATCATAATAGAAGAGATTTACTTAACATGACTTGAGCCGACATACATAATCATAACATGCATAAATCATGAGAAATAGTGGGAGATTCTCTTAACCGACATACCCATATGAGCACACATGAAGCCCAACTTGTAACCCTAGTTAGGAGGGTTTTCATACCTTGCTAAGGGTAGAACCATGAAAGTGTGCTATCACCATGAAAAGGGGTCATTTCAACCAGGGACTAACATGAAAGGGTCCCGACATACCTACGGTGGCACATAGTTCATGAGATCCGGGGCTTAACCTGAGCCCCAAACCTACTCGGTGTTCGATACTACTCACAAAACATATATAGTGATCATAATAATACATACATGAGTTCATGTGCTAGTTAAATCATGATAATCGTAAACATGCTTGATCATATGTGATCTAGCCATGACATGAGGCCCGTGAGTCGGCCAAAAACATAATTCATGATTTAATAAGGTTCATACGTACTTGTAGATCATGCATATAGTTTGAATCTCATAAGATCATAATAGATAACATAAGAAAATCACAATTTAAATCCTAATTCATGTTGGACGTGTCAAGATCATCAATGGAAAAATAGATCGTAAATTGATTCATCACGGGGCATGCATAATTAAGCTTAATTGCTTAGTAATCAAATCAACAATATTATAATAAATTTAAATCTTAAAAGATGATCAAAATATGTAGATTATGATAAGATTTCAAAATCACAAAACTCATAATTAAATCATTAGATTTTATATAAATCAAATATAAAACCCCATGAGTTTTTGATAAATTTTAAGTAAATTCATAGAGTAGGAACATGAGTGTGGAAGGATTCACCTATTGATGACCTTATATACATGGGATTATCTGATTTTTAACTTCTCTTGATTACCCAAGAATGAAATTGGAAGAATTGAAGAGAAGAGCCTAGAATCTCCTTTGATTACCTCTCACTATTCTTGCATGCATGAATGAAGAGAAAACTGAACTTAATCCCTTTAAATTTCCCTATTCATAACCTAAAACGTCATAGTTTAGGTCTTAGGATCTTAGGAATTTACGTAAAAGCCCTTACTAATTTGTAGGAAAACAACTGTGAGGTGGTCCTAAGGAACGACCTAACGGATCATCACTGGCCTAAATGACTCGTTATGTCGCTCGTTAGGTACACTGTTAGTCAAAACTCCTGGGCTCATAACGGATCACTTAACGGTTCATCGAGGGAGACCATGACTCATGGTCACCAATCGTCAAGTACACTACCTCTATCATATCACTTTCCTTGTATACCATCCAATGACGCACATCACGACTCGTTGCCTCACATGACGAGTCATGGCCTCCTTCCGTTAAATCCACTACCTTGCCTTTTCTTCTTTCCTTATATCTCCTCCCCACGGATGACCGAACGACATGTGGTAACCACGAGTCGTTCCCAAGCCCGTGGGGACTCCTTTTTCTCTATTCTCCCAGGCCTCCCCACGAGTCACCTGATGACTCGTGGGCTCTCCTTACGAGTCGTCCAATGACTCGTCCTGTGCCTGCAAATTCAGATTTTTAGTTTTCCCCATTTCAACTCCTGGGTCCGATCTTTGAGTTCTCGGGGTATAACAAAATTCTCCCCCTTGGGAACATTCATCCTTGAATGTTAGAAACACATAGAAAACTTAGAAACAAGAAATCATCATATCAATTACAGATTATTTAACTCGAAAACTGGCGGAATGACTACCTACGAAAAGGACTACATAGCTGAACAAAATTCATACATCACGTACATCTATCATAACATAAATCAAACTTGGGCACATGAACTGAACATGGAAACTGATTAGAGAATTAGGGAAAAAACCGATACCTCAAACTGAAACTGAGTCGGTAGAGAATAGGTATGGGTATCTAGCCATCATTTCCGCTTTGGCTTCCCATGTAGCTCCTTCAACATGCTGATTTCTCCATAATACTTTAACTAAAGCTATTTCTGTGTTCCTTAGCTTACGTATTTGATGATCTAATATTTCCACGGGTACCTCTTCATAACTAAGGTTGTCTTTACACCAACACCGTCCACCGGGACTACTAAAGCTGGATCACCCAAACACTTTTTCAAAAGTGACACATGAAACACAGGATGAACTGAAGATAACTCCGAGGGAAAGTCCAACTCATACTGTTACACCCCGTAAATTTCCGGCACATAGATGGCCTATTCGCGTGTTGGTTAAGAGTATTTGAAATCCATACATGCTAGAAAAAGGCCCAGGGAAAGATCGGACAAGCGCCAAGTCGGCGCGTCGCAAGGCAAAATGCGACTTATAAATTGCATTCCAGGAATGTGACTTACAAATCGCATTCCCTGAATGCGATTTATAGTGTCCATTATATATAAGCCCCAACTTCGGTTTAAGTCATTAGATATCAAATATTTTCCAGAGAAGCTGCGAAAACAGGGGGTACGAAGAGTATTGATAATTTTCTTTCGATTACGCCGTTAAACGCGGTCCAAATTCAAATTAACCTCAGGTA
>JACEIK010002619.1:140512-172446 GCA_018107945.1 Datura stramonium
CCATTGAGTGCGCCGTCCACCGCTAGTGCCATGATTATCGCGGAGGTACCACCCTCACAAGATGACAGAGGCGAAGTCTGAGTAGCCATAGGTATGTCCCTTTTCCCTTCATGCTTATAGTTGATGCTTCGGGGAAGAAGCTCATTTTTAAAAAAAGGGGGGTGTACTTGTATTTTTGGGAGATTTTTGTTCGTTTGAGGGTTTTTCTTACCGTGTTTCTTTTCTCTCAAGCATTCTATCTAGTAGAACCAGCATGTGTTAGAATATTTTTTTTAGTTGTGATTTTTTTGTTCAATTTGAAAGTAACTTAGGAATACTCAGCCATTGGATTTACACTACTTTTGTTGTTTTTGAAAAATTGACCCTATTTAAAAACAATTTTGCTATGTATTTGTGACGATAATGCATGATTCTGTGGATCGTTATATGTCATTTAGTTATTGATAGTGCTAGTCTTGTCAAGCCATGTATGAACCAGACAGGTAAAGTGAAAATAGTCCATGTACCATGTGTGAGTGAGGTCTTAGTATTTGTTGCAGCATGTTGTTGAGGATCTAAAACTTGCTTGGTTGGTCTCTACATAGGTTGAGGATTGTTGGTTAGGAGATGATCATAGGCCATTTTTGTGTTAGCTCACTTTTAGCCTAAATTGCCCTACCAAAGTTTCATGAATCCCTTGATCCCATGTTTGAGCCTTAATAGACCATATTTCTTTGATTTACCTGTTAACCGTACCCATTTGTTTATAATGAACTTGTTTGGCCCTGGTCCTTCCTTGGATATTGCGAACTTCAACATAAGCAAAATTCTTAAGTTGAGGGTGGCTAAAGTAGGGGTGCATAAATGGTGGGAGCGGGAGAGAAGGAAAGGAAAGAAAAGAAAAAAAATGGTGAAAAAAGGTGCGGTGAGGTGAAAAAAGTAAAAAGCTGAAAATTTGAGAATATTAAAAAAAAAGGGGAAAAATTCATAATAGCTTGAAATAGTTGAAAAACACCTCACCCATGCAAATGTTCATAAAATGGGAAAAAGGGAAGAAAAGAAGACAAAAAGAAAGAAGGGTGAAATAGGAGAATGGTGTAGCCAATGAATGTAGTGCCAAGGAAGGGATAGTCACTAATAAAATCTTTCATCGTTATTACAAGCCATATCAAGTCCTATAGTGATCTTAATTCAACATCTAACAAACCGAAGCAGAGAAATAAAGGCAAGCCTATGGTATCTGATTCATAATACTTGCAGTTCTTTGAGAGAGTGAGTGCTTCATTTGCCTAGTCCCATGTTTCATTTGATACTTCATACTAGAGTGGGGACTTCATTTTTTGTGAGGGTACATGGATTGTGTTTGCTTTTACCATTGGTCTATGTGAAACACATAGCTAATGACTTGATCACTTGTTGATAGCTAGATAACATGTCTTGATCCCTGAATATGATGTTTTGATGTTGCTTCCAATACATTAGCTGATGATGTTTCAAGAGGAAGGGTCAATAGAGATTGTATATACAGTGCACAAATTTGTTTGAGTTTTGGCTGTAGTATCTTAAGTTTGTTTTCTAGTTGAGCGTCGTGTTTAGTTTTTATTTTTCTTTGCCTGAGGACATGCAAAAGTCTTAAGTTGAGGGTGTTGATGTGCTGTAGATTTACAGCACTATTGACGCTCAAAACTAAGAAAACAACATGGCCTTAGGTGTATTTATGTAGATATGAGGCACCTTTCCTTTGATTTCAGGATAAATGGGTGTTGGAACAATAAATTGCAAAAGGAAGCTAAAAGTGTGCAAAAAAGGGAAAAAAGTACGGACCACAGTACGATACGTAGGATGGACCTACGAGTCGTACTGAGGGCCTTGATGAGAAGCTAAAAGTTTAACTTAGAAAGAATGATCCTATGAGACTTGTCACAGACCATACCATGGTGGTACGAGTCTTTATAAGCTAATTGTGATGAAATCCAGAAGAATTGCACAGGAGGCTGATTCTCAATACAAGAGCACCTTACGATCCGTGAGATGAAGGTACAATTCGTACCATACCGGTCATGGTGAAAGTCAGAAAAAGTTCAAAAGAACAGGATCAAGCCACGGGTGCAATGTACGAGTTGTAGCAGGTTGGTACGAATCGTACCTTGTCCCAACACTTAGCCACAATTCAGCCAACATTCAAAGCTACGAGTTGATGTCACGATTCGTGAGAAGCCCCTACGAATCGTAAGTGGACCTGTGACAAGGTCAGCTACAGATATGGAAAGCAGTCCTATTAGTTTAGGAAAAGGATTCTTGTGTCTATATAAATACTTTTTATGTTTTATTTTTAAGAGGGGATGACGAATAGACTTAATCTAGTAGGAAAACATTGTAGTAAGCAATTTTACATCGTTGGAAGAGAGATTTGAGTTGGTTCAACCTTGTGATCAACCTTTTCTTGAATTCATCTTGTTCTTGCTACTTGTTATTTAAGATTTCGTGGTTTAATTGAAGGATTTTTTTTTCTCAATCATATTTGTAAGTATTGTTTTATGTTTCCAATAATGAACATAAATCACAACCTTGCAACCATGAGAGGCTAAAACCTCCATAGATAGGGTTGTGGGAACCATGGTAGATTAACAAGTTAGGGTTGCACAAAGTGAGTCTAAAACCAATACTAATTACTTATATTGTATTCTCTTCATCTTTAATGATTCTTCGTGGAGTACAATGTGAGGAAGTGCCTGAATTCTTTACTTTCTTTGGTCGAAGAGGTAGAGATTAGGAAAAGAGAATTACAACAGAGCCTTCATCTTGATGATCATTGTGTTAACTTGAGTTGTGTTCGCGGGATAGTTATATCTTGAATTTAGTGATAACGGTTAGTTTTCAAACCTCATGAGACTTGGTCGAGTAATTTAGGATAGTCATTCAATAGGGATTGGTCGATCGCTTGAATGAACCTAAGTTATCAGTTCTGTAAGTAAGTATTGGTAAAGATCAAGAGTGTATACCAAAGTTGTTATGAACCCATGGGGAACACAAACCCTAGTTATCTTGTAATTATTGATTCACAAACATAACCTTGACTGCTTTTTATTTCTATTATTACTTTTTATTAGAATTTCCCCGTTGTGAAGTAATTACCATACAAGTTCATCTACCGGCTGTAATCCAGATCTTTCATATTCCCTGTGGGTTTGACCCCAACCTATAAGTTTGGGTTCTTTATTGACAATGTCCGCTTCATACTTCAGTTGGAAGTGTGGTTTGAGCGTTATCAGAACAATGGGAGGACTCATTATAATCGACACCCTCATGGTAGAGCCTTACATGATTCCCCAACAATCTCCCTCAAGTGGGCAGAGTCGCCCCTAGCTTGCCAGGCGAGGGACGTGCATTATGTGATATCACGGAAGAGGGGATCATTATCATTGTAATGTATCATTATAAACCAACGGTGACACGTGGTTATGAGACACCGGCGTAGTCCTTTGAACGCTAGGCTACTTTGTGCTAGACAAGGCTCCCAGAAACATGCATATTAGGCTCATATGTAAATCAATAACATCATTCATTAAGATTTATGGATAAAATAAACATGCATCATTCATTGATCCCCATTAAAACAGGATTAGCCAAGAATCAAAGGCCCTTTAGTCAGCCAACATCATAAATTGATAACTCATGAGATCCGTTTCTTAAACCGTAAATCATTCTTCAACACGTGGGCATTGCCCAATACTTTACCATGCTATACAATACTCAATTCATTTGAAAACATACTTATAAACATGGGTAACTTGAAAACATGTTTTTCATCATCAATAGTTCATAAATCATAAGGCCCATGCATACTTGAAGATCATGCATATAACTTGTAAATCATCAAATCATGTTGGGTATTTGAATAAATCAATATTTCAAATCATAAATCATCTCGAGATTGTAAATATCAACAATTGAAGTGTAGATCATAAATTGATTCATCATAGATCATGGATAATTAGGCTTAATTGAGTAGAAATCGAAATCAATAAATTTATAATAAAAAATAGCTCTAAAATCTAATCAAAATCCATGGAATACGATGTAAATCACAATTCATAATAGCCCATTAGTAATTCATTAGATTTTCACAAAAATTGAATTCAAAACCCCTTAAGATTTTTGATATATTTTCATAAATTGATAGAGAATGGGCATGGGTGTGAACGGAAACACCCATTCATAACCCTACATACCTGGATAAGATCAGATTCTAAGGTTCCTTGATTTCCCAATGGAGGATTGATAGGGAAGAGCTTGAAGATATGATAGATCTCTCTCAAATACTCTAAATTTGCTTGCATGGGAATGGCTTATGCAAGAGGGACTTAAACTATCTTATCTTTCCTAGAAAAATACATAAAAAACGACGTAGTTTAGGGACCTAGAGCATAGGAAGGTCAAAAATACCCTTAATGAAATTTCCTTGAAAAACTGCTCAAGGTGAACCAACGACTGGTCCCACGAGTCATTGCATGAAACCACGACTCGTGGTATCCAGTCGTTGGGTCCACTGCTTCACTTTATGCCTTCGGATTCCTTCCTTGACTCGACAGGATGAGTCGTTGCTTCAAACGACGGGTCATTAGATCGATCATTGTCAGCTCCCTTCACAAACCTGAACCTACTTACCACGAGCCTCACCATGACTCGTGGTTACTTCCAATGAGTCATGGTCTCGATCCATTACATGCACTGGAAATTCTAGAAACCAAACAACGACTGGTGACCACGGGTCGTCACTTCTCACCACGAGTCGTTGGATGAACCGTGGTATACCCAATTGCGAAGGTCCAACCCTTCCTACGATTGCAAACAACAAATCATTGTTCCAAGAAATGAGTCGTTGCTTCGTTCGTTGTCACCACTGTCACCTAGACCTCCCTTACCACAACTGCTAAAAATGATTCATGGTGTTCAACCACGAGTCGTCATATCATCCGTCCTGGGAAATTTTCTCCTTTTTTCAACCAACTTTCCATTTTGATCCCGGGTCTAATCTTAGGCATTTTTAGGGTATTACAGTATCTCCCGCTTAGGAACATTCATCCTCGTATGTTGGAAACAAGCAGAAAACAAAGGCATGCAATCCTTACACCAAAATACTGATCATTTAAACCGAAACTAACGGAATGACTACCTCCGATTCATATAACATAGCTTAACTGATTTAATGCTTCACATATGCATCCATATACATAAAATAAACTTGAAAACCTGATTTGCACATGAAAACTAAATAGAGTTATAGGGAGAAACTGATACCTCAAATCGGAACTGAGCCAGTAGAGAATAAGTGTGGGTATTTAGCCATCATATCCGCTTTGGCTTCCCATGTAGCTCCTTCAACATGTTGATTTCTCCATAATACTTTAACTGAAGTTACTTCCTTATTCCTTAGCTTCCGAACCTAATGATCTCTAATATTTACACCAAAACCTCCTCATAGCTAAGGCTATCTTTTACACGAACTGATCATGAAAGCTAAAAACTAACAGAATGACTACCTCCGAACTGAACTACGTGGCTGAACTGAATCCACTAATCATACACATATTCATTTACATGAAAGAAACTAATACACATGAACTAAAAAGAGTTTTAGGGAGTAAATTGATACCTTAAACTGAAACTATGCCGGAAGAGAACAAATGTGGGTATCTAGCCATAATATTTGCTTTGGCTTCATATGTAGCTCCCTTAACCTGTCGATTCCTCCACAAGACTTTGATTGAAGCTACTTCTTTGTTCCTCAGCTTACGAACCTGACTGTCAAGGATCTGGACTGGGACCTCTTCATAATAGAGACTATCTTTCACCCCCACATTGTCTAGTGGGTGCACTTCTTCAATAGTGATACATGGAAGACTCGGTGCACAGATGCCAACTCTGAAGATAATTCTAGCTCATAGGCTACATTGCGAATTCTTCACAGAATTCTATAGGGTCCCACATATCTGGGACTGAGTTTTTCTTTCTTCCCAAATCTCATCACCCCTTTCATGGGTGAAAATTTTAGATAAATCCAATCATCTACTGCAAACTTTAACTCTCTTCTTCTCACATCAACATAGGATTTCTGATGACTTTGTGTTGTTTTTAACCTCTCTAGGATGAATTGTACTTTCTTCATTGCCTTGTGAACCGAGTCTGGCCCTATCAAGGTAGCTTCACCAACCTCAAAACACCCTATAGGAGACCTATACCTCCTACCATTCAATGCCTCGAACGAGGCCATCTAAATACTGGAGTGGTAGCTGTTGTTGTATGCAAACTTGATGAGAGGCAAGTGATCATCCCAAATGCCTTTTAAATCAATCAAACATGCTCTCAACATATCTTCTAAGGTTTGAATAGTCTGCTCAGCTTGTCCATCAGCCTGCGGGTGGAAACCTGTGTTGAGCTTGACCTGGGTACCGAGTCCCTTCTGAAATGACTTCCAGAAGTGGGAGGTGAACTAGGTACATCTATTTGAAATAATGGACAAGGGCACCCCATGTAGTCTAACCAACTCCCGGATATAAAGCCTGGAATAGTCCTCAGCTGAGTCTATGGTTTTAACTGGGAGTAAGTGTGCTGACTTAGTCATCCGGTCTATTATCACCCAGATTGAGTCATGCTGCCGGGGAGTATGGGGTAGACATATAATAAAGTCCATATTTACCTCTTCCCACTACCATGTGGGTATACTAATATCCTGCGTCATACCTCCTGACCTTGACCTGCTGACAATTTGGGCACCTGTCCACAAATTTTGCACTGTCTCTTTCATGTCATTCCACCAGTAAATATCCCATAGATCATGGTACATCTTAGTAGCACCTGGATGGATAGAGTATCTTTAACTGTGTGCTTCTGCCAGTATCTGTTGTCTCAAATCACCATGCCCGATACACACAGCCTGCCCTGGTAAAGAGGCACACCATCTCCCTCTTTGGAGAAAGCCTCAACTACTTTTCTGAGAATCGTTTCCTTTAGCTTAAGTAGTATGGGATCTTCATCCTGTCTGGACTTAACTTCAACAATTAAAGAAGAATCTGACCCACTTTGCATTACTACTCCACCCTTAGCTGAATCAACCAACTGTACTCCTAACCGAGCTAGTAAGTGAATATCCTTTGCCAATTCCTTTTTTCCCTCTTCAACATGGGCCACGCTCCCCATAGACAACCTACTTAGGGCATCAGCCACCACATTGGCTTTGCCCCGGTGATACAACACACACATGTCATAGTCCTTTAATAGCTCCAATTATCTTCTCTGAAGGAGATTTAGATCCTTCTGACTGAATACATACTGAAGGCTCTTGTGATCAGTGAAAACATCCACGTAAGCCCATAAAGGTAATGTCTCCATATTTTTAATGCAAACACCACTGCTGCCAACTCCAGGTCATGTGCTGGGTAATTCTTTTTATGAATCTTGAGTTGTTTGGAGGCATAAGCTATCACTTTACCCCGCTACATCAAAACGCAACTGAGCCCAACTCTGGAAGCGTCACAATAAACAACTAATCCTCTATTCCTTCTAGTAAGGTCAAAATTGGAGCGGTAGTGAGTCGAGTCTTCAACTCTTGAAAACTCTTCTCACACGCATCTGACCACTTAAATTTCACCTTTTTTTGAGTCAACTTAGTTAGAGGAGATGCAATATAGGAAAATCCTTCTACAAATTAACGGTAATAACCGGCTACACCCAAGAAACTCCTGATTTTTTGGGGGGGAAGTAGGTCTTGGCCAGTCTTTCACCGTCTGATATCTTTTGAGGATCTACCTGAATACCCTCACACGAGACCACGTGACCAAGGAAAGTCACAGACTTCAACCAAAATTTGAATTTGCTAAACTTAGCGAACAACTGGCGGTCTCTGAGCATATGAAGCACTATTCTCAGGTTGTTAGCATGTTCTTCCTCATTCCTGGAGTATACCAGAATGTCATCTATAAATACAATGACGAACATATCCAGATACTTCTTTAAGACTCTGTTCATCAGGTCCACGAAAGTTGCGGGGGCATTAGTTAGTCCAAAGGACATAACCAAAAACTTGTAGTGACCACACTGAGTTCTGAAAGTTGTTTTTGGTATGTCACATTCTATAACTCATAGCTGATGATACCCCGACTTGAGATCTATTTTTGAGAAACAACTGACTCCCTGAAGCTGATCGAACAAGTTGTCAATCCTGGGTAGGGGATACCTGTTCTTGACTGTGACTTTTTTCAACTAACGGTAATCGATACACTTCCTGAGGGTATTGTGTTTCTTTTGCACGAACTGGAGCACCCTAGGTAGAGATGTTGGGTCTGATAAAACCTTTATCAAGAAGGTCCTTTAGTTGCTCTTTCAACTCCTTAAGCTCAGCCGGAGCCATTCTATAAGGAGGGATGGAGATGGGCTGAGTGTCTAGAAGAAGGTCTATGCCAAAGTCTATTTCTCATTCAGGAGGGACTCCGGGAAGATCTTCAAGAAATACATTAGGGAACTCGCTGACAACTGGGACTGACTGGATAGTTGGTGTCTTAGAGCTGGAATCTTTGACCTGAACTAAATGATAAATGCACCCTTTGGAAATAAGATTTCTTCCCTTAAGGTAGGAAATAAACCGACCCTTAGGCGCTAAACTACTGCCCGTCCACTCTAGCACTAGTTCATTAGAGAACTGAAATCTGACGACTCTAGTTCTGAAGTCGACTGAGGCATAACCAGAGTGTAACCATTCCATTCCAAGAATGAGGTCGAAGTCAACCATGACTAACTCTACCAGATCAGCTGGAATGACTTTTTTCAAGATTGAGACTGGGCAATTTCTATACACCCGGCTGGCTCTAATTGACTCACCAACTGGGGTGGAGACTGAGAATGGTTTTGAGAGCACCTCTGAACTGATATCAAAATGGACTGCTACATAGGGATTCATGAACGAAAGTGTGGCTCCTGGATCTAGTAGAGCATACACATCTAGAACAAAAAGGCGTAACATACTCGCGACCACGTCAAGTGAGCTCTCCTGATTCAGATGAGAAGACAATGCATAAAAATGATTTTGGCACTATACGCCATTCATACCTAAAGTGTTAGCCTGCTTAGCTAGTCGGCCTACTGGAGTTGTTGAAGCCGTGGATTGTGATCTCCATCGTCCAACTGACAGGCATTCTTTAAGGCTATGACCAAGTTGTCCACAACCAAAACAGCCTCTCGACCGTGAAGGCAGTCCCCTTGGTAGTTCTTGCCACAGTTAGGGCAAGCTGGATATTGGTTGTTGGAACTGTAGCTCTGGGACTGAGAGCCAGATGATCCACCACTCTAATCCTTACGGGATCGAAAGGTAGGGGCGCTAGCTGAACTGGGTGCTGGAGCCCTCTGTTCCTGCTGTTGCTGCTGCTATGGGAGGCTACTACCACCATACCTCTGCTGGCCATAATCTGATTGGCTAGTCCTTGCCCGTTTGTTCTCCCGCTCCATTTCCATTAGTTTTTCTACCTCAATCTGTTGGGCACGAATAATGAGGCTGGAGAGGTCGATATCGTTAATCAGCATTGCTGTCCTGTACTCCTTGAGGACCAGGTTCGACGCCCCATTAATAAATTTCAGCATAAGAGCCCTTGGCTCGGCTACCATTTCTGGAGCATATTTAGACAGTTTGGTGGACTCCGATGCATACTCCTCCACCATCCTATTTCCCTTTACCAGATTCATGAACTCTGCCACTTTTGCCTCCCTGAGCTCCGGAGGGAAGAATCTGTCTATGATGGCTGTAGTGAACTCCTCCCATTCCACCGGTCCTGCTCCCGCTACCCTCCCCTCATTCCACTGTTCGTACCAAACTTAGGCTACCCCTTTCAGCAGGTAGGAAGCCAGGTCAGTACTCTCAGAGGAGCTAACATCCATAATGCAGGTGATCTTCTTACTTCATCCATGAACTCCTATTTGTCCTCTCCTACCTTGGATCCATGGAAAACTGGGGGGTTCATCCACATGAATTCCCAAACTTGGGCAGTTGTTGCTGACCCATTAGTATTAATTGGAATCACCTACTGGTTCACTTGATTTGTAACAGTCTGGGCGAGTAGCTGGATTGCCTCTCTAAACTCTACAGAAGACATAGGATCGTCCTGAGGGACTACTGGAGCTAGTGGATAATGTTGGTCAGCATTGCCGTCCCTTCTTCCATTACCACGTCTGGGAGACATTTTTCACACTGAAATGAAGCGGAGCATGAGTTAGGAGGACGGTTCAAGAATTGAATTTCAACACACTCTAAAGAGTGATCAAAAGGGAATTTTTCCTAATAACGTCTCGTAGCCTCCCCGTCATAAGTGTGGCACACTTCACACCCATGAAAAGGACTCTACTTTATGTGGCTTTCATACATCCTAGAATAATCTAAACCTAGTGCTTTGATACCAAGTTTGTCATCCTCCGAGTCTATACCATGGACGAGACACGGTACTTAGAATCACAAGTAACCACAAGTAAACCCATGGTCTATCATAACACTTGTAATTCTGAGTAAAACATAGCGGAAGCTTTAAATAATGGAATCATTTAACAAAACTAATTTAATAATAAGTTCATACATCTGAAAGAACAACAATACTAAACATCTGAAATGTTGTTTAAAAGCCATCTACTAATGATGAGTTGCTGGGACAAGCCCCCAGCTAACTCTAAAGTCTGATTGAAAGAAAATGAACTGAAGAAAATCAAATGTCATCCTCAAAAGATGAGGCCTCACCATTGCTGATACTGATATCACCGGAGTAAATCTACTAACGGCGCTGACTTTGAAAACCTACCGATGTATCATAAAACAATATAATATAGAAGGTATGCGCCAGTACTTTGAATATACTAAGTAAGTGGGAGAAAACATAACACAATGGAATAAATAATTGAGCTGTAATGACATACAATGACCAACTGAAATACTGAAACTGGATAAACTTAAATATAATTGAAATGATCAATATGACCCTGTCTGATGGTCATAAACAATGTCCTGAGTCTGAGATACTGAATCTGAACTATCTACTCTGAACTAATCTAAGTAAACTGAAATTGTTCTAAGCTGAACTAAACTGATACTGAACTGACTAGTGGGAGAGTCTATAACCAACATGTAACCACGTGAGCTAGACGTGGAGTCCAATATATACACCCCATCGGTAGAACCCAGTATACCTTTCCAAGTTATAGAGGCATGAACTGGTTGATCACAAGTCTGGGGCCATGAGGCTAATAAATTATAACCTACGGTGGCAACGTAGTTCTGGGAACTTGGGTGCGCTGGAACCCCGATCTACTCGATGCTAAGTCCTACTCCTACTGGACTTTTCTAGACTGACTAATAAGCTGATAGCTTCAAAATGGGGCCCAATACTAGGTCAAGAATACCTATCTAAAAGCACCCTGAAAGTCTTATTGGACCGGATTCTATAACTGGGCTATAAGACTGGTCGGAGCTACTTATTTGGAAGCGTTGTAACCGTCTAAAGAACAGACTGTAATCTAAGACTAGGGTCCTAAGGTTGGTCAGAGCTGCTTATCTGAAAGTTTCATGACCTCTTAAAGAACCACCAAAATATGATACTGCGTCCAATTCTGATAATTGGAAGGCACCACTAACACCTTACTAAATACTGTAGTCAAACTGATCAGCTGACATTCCTGAAATTACTAAGTCTGCTAATAATTGCCTGAGAATGGACTAATAAGCATCTGTCTAGGATCTCAACATATTCTAGCAATATGGCAATGCCAAACTGATAGGATCAAGCTACAAGGAAGACTATCCAACAAGTAAAATTCTAGTTGATTTCATTTAACACTAGGGCTAAAAACATCCTTACAAGAATGAGCATTTATATGATAACTGGTAATGGAAATATGCAACAATCAACATAGACCATATTCCATAAGATATAAATGGAGTCTGACATATAATTTATTCACATTCGAAAGTTCAGGGCTAAAATTCACTTTATTGGAACAAGCTTCAAAGTAGTCATAATCTGGTGGAAACATATCTACAATTAACATGAATAATGTCCCCCATGAATTATATGATATCTAATTGATAATTAAATTCACATTCGATAACTCAGGGACTAAAATTTGATAAAGAACTAGAAGAGGATTTTGGGGACACAAGGGAAGAACTATTCCCTTGTTGAATCGCCACATACTTTGTATAGAATTCCTTGGAGAAGGAAGCTTGAATTACTACAATGGATGAGGAACCCTAGTCTTTCTTGAGAGCTCTTGAGAGAAAACTTACGTTACTTTTCTAAAAATCTGAGTGGGGATGAGGGGGAAAATCATTTAGCCCCTCTAGATCCCCTCAAAATAACCCAAAATGGCGTTGTTTAGGGTCTAGGAGGTTAGAAAAATACTAAAACACCCTTAGGAAATTCTCAGGGAAAAGGATCCTCCTAGTCCTCACGAGGCACTTCACGATTCGTGAGGTCAGGAACGACTTGGAGGGTCCAATCGATAGGTGCACTGGAAGTTTTTTTTTTACAATTTATCCAATCTTGCCAACAACTGACTTCACGATTCATCGGGAGACCCAACTAATCTTGGTCGCCTCCCGTCACCCTCACGGCCAAAAACCTCATGGGGTTACCACGGGCGACACCATGACTCATGGTGTCCCAAACAAGTCATGGTGAAGAAGCTTTAAGTACACTGCCTGAACTTTTCCAACTTTCAGTCAACCCTTGACCAGGACTCACTTGACGGCTCGTGGTGTTGACCACGACTCTTGGTTACGCCGGTGGTCACAAAATTTTTTCCTAAATTTTAAACCATGTTTGGACCCTTCCCCACGAGTCACTTCATGACTCATGGCCTACCCCACGGGTCACAATATGACTCGTTCTGTGATTTGGTGCAGAAAATTATGTTTTCTCCATTTCAACTCCCAGGTTTGATTTTAGGGTTTTCGGGGCATTATAATTTGGCTTCTCTCTGCTGCTGAGGAGAGTTCACTATTTGGTCCTCATTTAAATCTGCTTTAGGAAATTTGTCTTTAAGCAAATCTACTCTTTGTTGTAGTTAGAGTTACAATTTGAGTTTCTTGCTAAGAGATGACTGATCCCTTATTATTTATTTTATTGAATAGAAACTGACTTTTTCCAAAATGATCTATTAAAGTAGTTCTCATTTTATTTATGTCAAATTACTCTGCTTTCCATGATTCATCTTAATATGTGAGTTAAGACTAACTCGATATGAGTTCTCTCTCTCTCTCTGATCAATTTTGAATGACAGGAGGAGTGTAGGCTTAGGATTAAGGCTAATCATTTGTATTAATGCTACTTTCTTCAAGTTGATGTCATGTTAGCTTTGAATTCGATATTTTAGTTTAGATTACCAATGATGCTCCTTTTTTCTTGAAGAACACTAGATTATAATGAAAAAACTCATTAGCTAAAGATCTGTATACGTTATCAATAGTGAAAGGGTTAATTAGATCAAGTTATTGATGTCTTTTAAGTATATGCCCCAAACATTAATCATTGTCCTATTTCATGAACTTGATCCAAGACAAGCAGGCAACTATTTTATCAAAAGATTACTCGAACCATCGACAAATTAAAAACATCACATTAGGTAGACAACAAGTAGAATATATTGTTTTTTCTTTCTATTTTTATGATTTGATACTATTATTTTTACATATTTCAGAACTTCTCTTTATTTTTTAGCCATATACCATTTGATATCCTTCAAAAAAATTTCATTCTAGGTAATTCGGAGGCAAGAAAGGTACGGGGGTATACCTTACTAAAAGATATTTGGAAACTTTCTCTAGGAAAAATAGTTGATTTGTCATTTAATAGTCGTAACCAATTTATTGAAAAAGAGGATCCAAATCTTTCCAGCTTTCTAGGAATTATTTCAAGAACTCCAAAATTAATATCTCTACACGTATATGATTGGAGAAATTTTTACAAAGAGGAAAAGAAGAAATTGTTGAATTTTATGAGGGTATGGTGTGGTTGTTATTATTATTACGATGTGAACAAGGTCAATCTGTTATACATGATTTTATTTTCTAAATGATGGTTTTTATTTTCTTTAGAAAAAGTTCTCTATCCCAAAGTGCGGAGAAGACTTTGTCTTGAAGCCATTAGGAAAGAAATGGAAAGATTCCAAGTGTTTTTTAAAAGGTGAGTATATTCCAAAGTATATGACTAAAGACGCTTTGCAGAAAAATATACCAAGTCATATACCGAGGGATCAATGGAGTGGTCTTGTCTCTTATTGGCTTTCCAAGAAAGCTAAGGTATCAACATATCTTGAAAAAATACTCCTCGTTTCTTCTTTTCATCATAGTACATTAGTTTTAGTTATGATAAGTTTTTATTTATAATAAGACATCGTTTTATCTTTTCAATGATAGGGAAGTACCCAAGCAAATAGAAATAATAGTACCAAGCAAAAAATGTCTCACACAGGAGGATCCAAAAGTATTGCTACCTTGATGGATAAGCAGGTAAACCGTTGAAATTACAAAGTATAAATTCTTTAAAACCTTTTCTGTCATGCATATATAAGATCAATTTTGTTGTATTATACTAAAAATGGGATAGAGCTTACACGAGCATAAATTTTCATATTAACTCATAAAAAATGTAAAGATGGTAGACTACTGGATGACGATTCTTCCAAGGCAATTGTAAGATTTATTCTTTCTTTTATTTTATAAACTGGAAAACAGTTAGAAAAAACTTAAAAGTTAATAGATGAATTTCAAATTGAATTTAATATGTATTATATGGCAAAGACATGATAAATGAAAAGATGAAGAACAGTGAGAGATTTACTAATCAACCTCCTCATGGTGTTTCTTGGGAAGGCAATGTGTATTTTTAAGTGTTGAAAAATGAAAAAAGTGGGTATGTTCGTGATTTAGGACTTGGTCCAACTCCTTTTATTCTATGGGGTAGTAGATATTCCTTAGGAAATATTGCTGTAGAGGATTCATCTAATAAGGTTATACAAAAGTTAGAACAAGAGATAACCAAGTTAAATGAGAAACAAAATGAAGAAATGAATCTGATGAAACAAAATCAAGAGAAGATAGAATTAGACTTATTCCAAATGAGAAAATTCATGCACAAATATGCTCCCAATGAACCTATGTCTCAAAATATTAATGGCACCTCAAGTGAATAGATAACTTAATTTCATTAATATTAAACATTTTTAATAAAAATTTAGTCCTATAAAATTATTGTTAACTAACTTGTTAATATGTATCAGGTTCCAGACACAACAGTGGCCATGAACGAGTATCACAAACATCAAGGATACCTAGTGTTGTTGAACGTACTCCACCTTCTCATGGTACTACTCACCTTTATCCTTCGGTGTTACTATTTGAGTTTTCCTCTAATTTATTTGTTAATATGATGCTTCTCACAATACTAGTTCCTACCTCTTTATATGAATATTGTAGCATAGGTTTTAGAAGATAAGTAGGAACTAAATATTTACCTGAGCTGCATTACTTTTGCAAAGAGATGTCCCATTTTCTTCTGTCTTCTTTCTTTAGTTTTGTAATAAACCAAATATGGTTCTATTGGGAAACTCCTGGGGCTTCTTTTGATTTCTAATATGGTCTTTTTACTTCTGTTAGCTTCATATTAGAATATATGAAACTGAAAGTCTTTAATCATCATTTCCTACTCTAAATATAAGGATAGAAGCTCAATTGGGAAACTTTTGCAAGGTAGTACTTGTCGATGTTGATTTCCTACGTCTCACAATACTAGTTCATACCTAAATATGTAGGAACTAAATATTAGCATAAGTACTTACCTCTCACAGTAGTTGTTCCTACCTAAATATTAGCTACTATTTCAGATTTTTGAATATAATCACTTTGCCTATGTTATAGCTAGAAGTTTATTAGATCTTTGGTTGGCTTGGTTAGTTCTTTCATGTATGATTTCTTCCCTTTGTGGATTACTAACTTGAAATATCTTAATTTTGCAAAGAGATGTTCCATTTTCTTCTGTCTTATGCCTTAGTAATATTAGTTTGTTAGAATGAGTCTGCCAAGTTACAAGGAAATTATATATACTACTGAACTTTAGCCCTGGATCTACAGACTTCAGTTTTGTTATATATAAACCAAATATGGTTTTATTTGGAAACTCCTATTTTATAGAAGTTTATCAGATCTTTGGTTGGTTTGGTTAGATGTCATGTCTGAATACTTTGCAGGTAAGTAGGAACTAAATATTTACCTGAGTTGTATTACTTTTGCAAAGAAATGTCCCATTTTCTTTTGTCTTCTGTCTTCAGTTTTGTGATTAACAAAATATGATTTTATTGAGAAACTCTTGGGACTCATTTGAGTTCCGATATGGTCTTTTATCAAGGCTATTTTGTACTTTATAGGCTTATCATTTAAATTGTGGAGTCTACCCTGATAACTCCCAAAATACTAAGACCAGAAAACAATGGCATTCCCTCCTTTAGGAAAATGTATTGACATAGTCATGTAAATTGTTGCATGCCCAAGTGAATATGTGATGCCTATTGAATTGTGTGCTCTTATGTTTTTACACCAGATATGGATGCTAAAGTAAATACTTGTTGTGTTAATCACCAAAGAGTCATTACAAAACCATAGCTACGGAAACACACCTAGCTATATAATGCATAACAAATTACATAGAGAAGTCCAAACCTGTTATAGCCCGGGAACCCAAGGATTAGATCCGAGAGTCAAACAGGGAAAAATCTAGAAAATATTGCAACAGTGCAGAACGAGTCGTCAGATGACTCATGAGGGGACCCCACGAGTCGTCAGGTGGCTAATGGGAGGGTTGGACTATGCTAAGGAGTTGAGGTCCCAACGGGCGTGGAAATGACTCGTGGTCAGCCACCACGAGTCGTCAGGTCTCCCATGGGGTAAGGTTAAGGGTTACACGGGAGGTTTGACTAGTGTACCTAACGGATGGTATCCCACGAGTCGTGGCCAGCCCCAATGACTCGTGAGGTGGGTCGTGAGAAAGCCTGTAGAAATTTGATTAAGGATGAGGCAGTGTACTTGACGGAAGCTGGTAACAAGCCATTTCCTTGGGGGACGAGTCATCATGTCCTCCGTTAAGAGCCCGGGTGAAAAGTTCAAATGGACTCGACCAAACGACCCAACGACTCATTGTGCCTAGTAATGAATTGTCAGGTCGCCCGTTAGGGTCACCTGGCAGTTATTTCCTGCGAATTAGTAAGGGACTTCTCGTAATTTCCTACGCTCCTATGACCTAAAATACGTCGTTTTGAGGTCGGGACAGTGTCCTTTTAGGAGGAAAAACTCATGCTAGTCTCATTTGGTATTTTTCAAGACCAAGAGAATGGAGTAGGAGGGGGTTCAAGTGTCTTTTTCAAGATTCTTCAAGTTTCCACCTGGGGTTTCTCAAGGGAGTTAAGAATCACGTAATTCAAGGTATGTGGAGTTTTGAATGGGTAGTTTAGTCCCTACTCATTCCCAATTTCTCTCAAATACTTAGTTTAAATTACAAACTCTTGATGGGTCATAACCCAATTGCATGTTTCCTAAAAAATCGATATGAGCATGTGGTAGTATGTCTAGAATCATGAGTTCAAATTATTGGGTTGTTTTCACTTATTTTCTTCAATATTGATTATTTAATCCCTAAAAGCACATGTACCCTAAGTCATGGGGTTTTTAGTGAAATTCATGATTTTTGTGGTTTATAAAGCATAATATGAAATTTTGAATTTTAAGCATGTTTTCAATTACTCATGTTATTATGATCATGTTTTCCATAAATTTAAGCATTTCAGGTATGATTGAAATTATGGGCAATGCCCAAATGTAGCTTATGATTCATGAACTATGATTTTGGCCGAACCAAGAGCCCCATTTCCATGGCTAGTATCACAAATTCTCAAGAATGTTATGATTATCACAATATAACTAGCCATGCATGTCATGTATGAACTTTATGAGCACGTTGCATGTTTTGGGAGTAGTACTTAAAATCGAGTAGGTTCGGGGCCTAGGTTACGTATCGAATCTCAGAACTACGTGCCACCATAGATTATGTTTGGGACCTCCTCATTGTATGTCCCCTATGCCCTAAGGGGTCTTAATGGGTGATATCACGCCTTTCATGGTTCATACCCTTGACAAGGTATGGACGGCCTCCCGACTAGGCTTACAAGTCAGCCTCCATGTGTGCTCGTATGGGGTATGTCGGTTATAGAAATATCCCACTGTTCTCATGTTTTAATGCATGTATGATTATGTTCTTTTGGATCAAGTCGTGTTTATGAAATATTTTCCCTCATGTTATGATTACGACAGTTTTATGGATATTTTGGAAATCTTGAGTCTTACGATATATTTATGTGATTTCAGTATTTATGATCACGATGTACCCACTCTTATAACTTTTATGTTTTTAAGTATTGTGTTGCATACCTCGCATACTCAGTACCTTCCCAGTACTGACCCACATATTTTCAGGATCCGGTTAGCAGGTTCAGCATAGTTCCTAGCTTTTTTTCAGTCCCGCTCCTAGCTTTCAGTGGTGAGTCCTCATGGTTCGAGGGCTTCATGTTCGGGCCTTGTTTACCGATTTTTTCTTTAAAAATGTTCGGGTTAGTTGGGGTCTTTTCCCTTCAACCCGCCTATTCTGATTAGAGGCTTTCAGACTTAACTGTAGTATTACGCTATTTATACTTGGATTGGGTGTTATCAATTCATATATATTTTCTGTTGTGTTTCCATTTTTTTTCAATGATTTTGAGCTAAGTCTTCTGCCTTTTGTGAATGGATTAGATATATGCTCATGCCATGGGTTGACTTGAAGTCTTCGGGGCTCCTTGTCTCGTGTCTACAATCCGGGTGTACTCTCGGGCCGTGACAAAAACTAACTCTCAGCCCTCAAGATTGCAGTCTTTGTTGAAAGGTCCTTTTATCTATTTTTTAGTAACAAAACCAAAAACTTTTAGATGAACAAGAGTCATAAACTGTGATCTTGTAAGTTGTAATATGCTTTTATACACTAAATTTTGTCTTTTCTTCTCTATAGATTACCCTCGAGTGTGACATTATGTATATGAGAACTTTCTGCTTCAAGCTTTAATGTTTAGTGAAATGACTTTTTATTCTATTACGCTGGGTGATCAGGGAAGAGAAATGGAAAAAGGTGACAGGTGACTGTGAGAATTGAACCTACACTTATTGTGTGGGAGACAAGATGACTCCTACGAGTACCACTAAATTATAAGCCTTGGTAATCAAGTTTCAAATTGTGTGACAACAAAATTTCTCAGTCATAAGTAGTTTCCAAATAAATTTGTTGGATAATTTAGTGTCAAATTATCTCAAAGGCCTGAACTTGTGACCTCTGAAAATCGCAAGCCTAAACTTCAACATTAGTCTTTTGGATATGAAGTTAGAAACTAGAAAAGTTTAACTTTAGATCCAAACATCTGAAGTTGAATTTTGAAGTTCAAAATTTGAACTTCAGATACAAAGATCTAAAGTTAGGCTTAGTCAGCTTCCAACTTCATACCATTGAGATTAAAATTTGAAAGCATTCAACCAAAGGCCTGAAATAAGTTTGAAGTTCAAGTTTCATCTTTTCCCTTATTCTTCATATTGTTTAATTCAATTCGCACCATTTGAGAGAGTATTGTAAGTAACAAGATACCTCTGATATCTAGATTTTCTAATAGCACACAATTTTTCATTTGCGACATGGAGTACCAATTACATCTCTTTTTCACTGTCCTAACTAAAAGCAGAATTGTGGAGATAGAGATGCTAGTTTAGCTCATCTTAGGAGGATAAATATGCGTAAACAAGCTATAACTAACTCCCACCCCACTTAGAAAGTATAGCTTTGAAACTTAGTTCCAAATCCCGAGAGAGGCTCTCGCTAGTAGTCTCCAGTGTCTGTTGTGATTTTCCTTTAGCCTTTTGCACAACCCATTGTATATATCGGTCCCAGTTTCTAGTTTCAATATTCTGTCCAGCCATTGTGTGATTTCCATCATAGCTTCCTAGTGTATTCACATTGACTAAATAGGTGCACTTTAGTTTCATTGTGCTCTTGACATAGGAACACCTTGGTTCCACATTTAACCCCCATTGAATTAATCTATTAGCTGTTCCTAGTCGTCCATGTAGGCCGTCTATGTAGATCAACAGAAACATTAGGCAGAAACATCAGACAATAAATCAACAGAAACATTAGAAACATCGTAGTTTTCCATGTAGATCAACCGAAACATCAGGCAATAGAGAAATATTGCCTGCAACCCATCCAAATTCCATTTCTCGAAAAAAAATTCATGGGGACTAATCGCAAAAAGACAAATGAACGTAATCTTTTAATGTTAGTAAGTATTACATTGTACATCAACTATGAGTCTATATTTGAAGGCATTATGGATCAGATGAAGCTTTTTCTCATGGTTTCTCCTTTGCTTCTGCCGCTAGCTGTGCACTTGCTTTCAAGCTTCAACAAATTTGTTTTCTTTATTCCCTTGCTTATTTTCTTTATTCCCTTTTTCAGATACTAAAAATCTTCTTAAAAGCTAAGTTGTATTCTAATACAAGTTTCATTTTCCACATTATATTTTATCTTTTGACAAATTTATTTTATTATTTCAGGTCATACAGTTTATTTCTCAAAAATTTGGCATGTGAAAGATTTCAATATGATGAAGAGTTGTGGAAATTATTAGAAGACATTATTCTATAGGATTGGTTATATTAGTTCAAACAATATAATTATTTGAAGACATTATTCACAGGATTGGTTATATTAGTTCAAACAATATTTTGGACTAAAACTCTCTTTTGTTTTCTAGAGTTAATGAGATATATTTTATTATTTGATTTAATAGTAATATGTTCTTTAGCATTTGTTGACCTTTGTTCTCCTCTGTGAGGCTTTCTTTTACTAATAATGTTGTTGGATTTTCTAGTTAGAAAACTTATCATTATAAGTGCAAATTAGTTATCGTTAATGGAGGCTAAGCAATTTTCATTAAAACTTTTGACTTTTATCATCAATTTAATTGAATTTATCTGCCATAAAAATGGTCTTCAAAGATCTAAACTAAGATGTTTTCACAAAGCTATATTAAAGCCTTTATAATTTTCACTAAATAATTATCATTAAACATTGAACTTTAGTGGCAATTTAGTTAAATTTACTGACTTTAAAAATCGATTCTAAAAGAGCAAAATAGTCGTTATGGATTGGATTTAACAGCCAAAATAATTGCGGCAAAGAATTGTCGTTAAAACTAATGGTCTTTAGCAGCAATAAATCACACCCTTTATTAGCTTTTGTGACAATTTCCAACATAGGCTTTGCAGACCCCCGAAACACCGGATAAAGATTAATGGCTGGTAAATGATATAGCGACAATAACAATTGCTGCTACAGCCAATTCGTTTGTCGCTAAAGCCTTATTTTGTAGTAGTGCAAGTTCATGAAAAAATCAAGTTTATGATTGATGATTTCAAGTATAATAAAATATATAGCATGTATGAATGTTTATAAATTTCCCATGTATGAATCTATAATTTTGATCAATGAAGTCTATTTCATGTATGCATGATTGTTAGATTTGGGTAAGCCCACACAAGACAAGTAGGTTTTATGATCTAGCCAAGGCTAATAAAATCAAATGATAGATATATATTTTGGAGTCAAGACTCCTCAAATGTATAGATTCAAGTCATATTCTTGAATATGATTATATAAGCATTATACATGTTTTGGAAGTAGTTTCTAGAACCGAGTAGGTTAGGGGTTCCAAGATTCACCTATCTCATAAACTACATGCTAAAATAAGAATATTTTGGGGCCTCTTAAGAGAGCTTTTTCCCTCCTCGCCAAAGGGCACACCGTGATATTACACCTTACTTATTCTTCGCCCTAAAAAGGCTTAGGATGGACCTCCTCCATGTGGAAAAGACGTGGGATCGTCATGTGCTTATACATGGTTGTTGTCGGTTATGACGAGTCTCCCATTGTTCCTCATGATTTCAGTTATGCATGTTTATGACTTATGATATTATGTTTTTAGTAGGTTTGACCCAATGATCAGTTTATAAGCTTTTTCTTATGATTTTAGTTATTGCAAGCCATATAAATCTATTTTCAACTTTGGGTCATTCGATTCAGATATGAGATTCAGTTTATGACTATACATGATATCAGATATAAGCATGCAGTCCTTACTCTCATGATCATATGATTTATGTTTATATGCATGATTTCATTTTCTACTTACTCAACATATTTTACTTACCTTGCATGCTTAGTACATTTCAAGTGCTGATCACATACTCTATGCCATATCATTTCATGATACAGGTGCAGATAATCCGATTCGATTCCGCCTTTAGGCAATCCTCACATCTTAGTTCAATCTCTCTTATTGGTGAGTCCTCATCCTTCGGTGAATTTAGTTAGTGTTGATTCATGTTATTTTCAGTTTCAGACTTTAGTGAGCTAGTTGGGGATGTTGTCCCATCAGCTCTTCAGTTATGTTAGAGGCTTTTTCAGACAATATGTAGAATTTCAGCTCTGCCAGATTTGACTATGTATTCAAACTTCCACTTATGTATGTTTCAGTTATCAGTTTTTCTTGATATATGATCTTTAGTTATCATGTTCATGCCATAAGTCGACTTGGAGCCATTCGTGGTTCTAGGTTTTGTATCTCGATCCGAACCTATGTTCGAATCGTGACAGACTACCAATCCTAAGCACTTTTAGGACATTTTTCATCATTCACTCTTCACTCTACTCACCCTTTTTCTTTTCTTTTAATGCCTCTTTATTCATTACTTGACTGCTAGTTTCTGCTTATAGAATCACTAAGGATATTCACTATTAAAACTCTTTCTTTCATTGTCCTAGCAGCAAGTAAACAACATCTTTTTGGGTACTCCTTTCTACTTTTTCGTCTTACTTCCCACACAATTTTTTTTTATTTTTCCTTCCCTTTCCCTTATCATTCATACCTTGGTTTCCCTTATGATTCACACCTTGGTGAACCTTTACTTCAAGTGTCAAAGTGCGTAAAACTACTTTAGTTCAATAATTCTGGAGGTCACACAACAAAAGGGAATAAGCTACTTTTGTGGATAAGAAAAGAATAAGGCTTATGGTTCAAGGGGGTTAACTAGGGAAAATATTCAAGAAGGTAAAACAACATGGGAAACATGTATTTCTCAAAAAATTCCTTAATTATCTCTTAACTCTTTAAAAACTAGCCATCCAACATACACTAAGGCAAGTTTTAGATGTTACAATACATATAAAACACAACCATTAAGCTCACCTCACATGGCATCAAGAATCTAGTCGATTTTCTATAGTTACTGATAATGATCAAACTCACACTCCTGACAAAGTATGAAGCGGACGTTGTCAATAAAGAACCAACAAAGAGGTTGGGCCGAACCCATAGGTAATATGGTAAGAACTAGACTAGTGCCAGTATTTAAGCTTTTTGGTGTGTTATCTCCAAANATAGAAAAAACAATTGTAAAACAAGTTTAAAAAGCAGTTGTTGTTAATCAAGATTTACAATTAACTAGGGTAAGTATTTTCCATGGGTTCATAACTACTTTTAGTTTACACTTGTGATCAATCCCAATGCTTACTTGTAGAACTGATAACTAGGGTTCATCTAAATGACTAGTTTGTTCTTATTGGATGACTATACTCAATCACTAGGTTAGGTTTCATGAGAGATTTCAAATTAACTGTTATCAATTTATTCAAAATTAACCATCCTGCGACCGCAACTCAAGTTATACAATGATCATAAAATTCAAGGCTTTGTCATAATTCTCTTTTCCTAATCTCTACCTCTCTAGGTTCAAGCAAGTAAAGAATTCGGTCAATTCTTAATGTTGCGTTTCACTAAGAAACATTAAAGATGAAGAGGATACAATACAAGCGTTCAACATTGGTTTCGAATCACTTTATGTAACCCTAGTTCGTTAATCCATTATGGTTCCCACAACCCTTCTTTTGGAGGTTTTAGCCTCTCATTATTGTGAGATTGTGATAAGTACTTATAGACAAACACATAATTAAATACTTACAACGATGATTGAATAAAACCTTCTTTGAATATGTCACATCCCAAAACATTCCATAGACATGACTGGCATTCACTAACACCACTGCTAGGAGAACCTATTTTTCAAACACTTAACCTTTTTTAAAAGCATTGAATAAAATATATGAAACTCCAAATACATCAATACTCATAAAAATGAAATGATTATCCAACCAAAATCAAGTCTCAATTTATAAAGAAAGCACACGTCCGTTTAAGTAGTGTATCTCTAGTCCAAATCTGACACTAAGACCATGGAGCATCTAATAGAGTTACATGAGTTTAGTTGTCAGGCATGAAAACCCTAAGAAAACAATATATATATATATATATATAAAGAGTAGATAAAGCTGAAACGATAGCCTCCACGAATCGATGCAAAGGCTCACCTCAGCAACAGAATCTATGCGAATGGACTCGTCAGCCACTAGTCTCACCTCCCATAATAGAATCTGCATAGACATGCAAGTAAAGAGTGAGCTATATATAAATATAACTCAGTAAGATCCTCAGCCCACCACTTTAATACCCCTGGAATAAGTGTTAGAAAATGCAAACCCAACAAGCACAAAAATAATATGCACAACAATATATTCTCAAAATATAAAACTCAGTAAAGTACAAACAAATGTTCAACAAGATCACTATATATATAGATATATATCTCAACACAACTCACACTCAAGACTTGTTAAACGACAATGAAAGAGAACAACCTAACACCCCGACTAGCCCTCAACAGCATATATAAATGCCCCAATAGTATACTAACGCAGCAAGTACAAGGCCCCTAACATGTTAAGGTAGCGCATGTATTCCCCTAGTAACTATATCACGGAAGCGAAGGAAGGATATCCAATGCCTCAACGCCATGGTACGAGACCATGCCACCCCACATATCAATTATGAAATATTTTTTCTTAAAAAAATAATTTTCTCAAAATAACATATATGCGATTGGTTAAAGACCACCGATTCTGTCAAGTACACGCTTGTCCCAACACATGAACCAGGAAGAAAAAACATAATTTTTAAAAATGTTTAAAAAGTAAGCACCAAAGTTTAAAGTCTCACTTACCTCGAATTCATAACTCAAGCACACTTCTTAATAATTCAGAGCTATGCTCTCGGGTCTCCGGATCACCTCAAACTACACAAAAATGGTTTATAATGGTCAAAAGTACTTAGGTAGACGTTTTCTTAATTTTTAATGAAAGTCAAATTCGCAGTCAAAGGGTTGACCGAAAAAGTCAACTATTGTCAATGGAGCATAATTCCCGAACTGTGACCACCAACAGATTCTCGTCGATGAGAGAATTCTAGAATATTAATCAAAATGGAATCTTGATAACATTATTCCTTTCGAATTGATGATTTGGGTTGAAGAACCCTAGGACTAAACTTTTTCAATTATTCAAAATTTCTCCATGTTCTACCCTATAAACATTCTTATAATCGCGTAATAAACTCAAGAAAAAGATTAGGATCATTACCTTAATGCCTTGGATAAAAAATCCTTACTTTTCTCTCCTCTTTTCTTCCCTTTTCTCTTCCTTCTTCTCTTCTGCGTGTTTTCTATTTTTTTTTCTGCATTACGTTTTTTTCTGCTGCATTCTGTAGCTTTTCCAGCAGAAATTTCATTATTTATTTATTTTAAGTCTTTAGTTCGATTGGGCTTTGTCCCTTATCATCATCATCATCATCATCATCATCATCATTAAATTCTTATCTTTCTTTCCTTTTATTGCATAATTACTAAATAACCCTTTATTAGATTAGGGTTATTACACTCTCCCCTTCTAAAAATAATGTTTGTCCTTGAACGGGTTTAGAATCATACCTATAGTATAAAATAGGTGAGGATATCTATCTCGCATATTCGTTTCGGACTCCCAATTAGCCTTCTCGGTTGGATGGTTGCGCCATAACACTTTGACGGACGCCACCTTCTTGGACCTCAATTTTCATACTTGCCTAATAGTAATAGATATCAGACCTTCCTCATGTGTTGGTGGGGCTTGTGGATGCCCGTCTCTATTTNTCTAATCATGGAAACGTGAAACACAAGATAAACAGCGGACAATCTCGGAGTTAAGGCAAGTCTATACGCCACCAACCCAATCCGATCCAAAATCTCATAAAGACCAATGTATCTAGGACTTAAGTTACCTTTCCGGAAAAATCTCACCCTTCACGAACTCTATATCACGGACTTTCTTATCTGCATAGGACTTTTATCTGCTTTGTGTTGTCTTAAGTCGTTTCTGTATCAATGCAACTTTCTCTAAAGCTTGCTAAACTAAATCTGGACATAATAATTGTGCTTCACCAGGTTCAAACCATCCAACTCGTCAATGACACTTGTGACCATATAGAGCCTCAAACGGCGCCATCTGCATACTCGATTGGTAGCTATTATTATAAGCAAACTCTTCCAAAAGAAACTGATAATCCCAATGGACACCAAAATCAATGGCACAAGCCCTAAGCATGTCCTCCAAGATCTAAATAACCCGTTCAGACTGTCAGTCAGTTTTCAGATGAAAAGCTGTACTCAACTCGACTTGCGAACCCAATGACTTCTAAAAAGACTTCCAAAACCAGCAGTGGATTGTGCACCTCGATCATATATTATTGAAAGAGGCACACCATTAATCCTAACTATCTCACGAAGGTAAATATCTGCTAACTGTTTTGTAGTATGAGTGACCCAAACTGGTATGAAATGTGCTGACTTTGTGAGTTTGTCCACAATCACCCAAACTGAGTCATGTTTCTTGAAAGTACTTGGCAATCCAAAAACAAAATCCATAGTAATCCTCTCCCACTTCAACTCTGGGATAATCAAGTTTTGCATTACTCCCCCAGGTTTTTGATGTTCATACATGACTTGTTAATAATTTAAGCAACTAGTCACATGCTTTAAAATATCATCCTTCATACCCTTCCACCAGTACAATCCATGCAAGTCTTGATAAATTTTTGTAGCACCTAGGTGAATGGAGTATCGTGAGCTTTGAGCCTCTTCAAGAATTAGTTGTTTCAAATCACTCACAATGGGAATAAACAGCCTACCATGTCGATGAAGCACGCCTTCACCATCAATAGAGAATGACTTAGCTCCCCCATTCTGACTCGATCTCGTAGTCTAGCAAGATAGGGATCTTCATATTGGCAAGTTTTGAATTGTCCAGTTAAGGATGATTGTACCAGCATACCTGCAAGTAACCTTCCCGGCACTGTATGATCAATTAGAACTCCCCTATTGGCCATGCCTAAATATCCATAATCATAATTGCTTTTAACGGTGAACCGGGCCAGACTACCCATAAACTTTCTACTTAAGTCGTCCGCCACCATATTCGCATTTCCAGGGTGATACAAAATGGTAAGATCATAATCTTTAAGTAACTCTAACCACCGTCGTTGTCTCAGATTCAGATCTTTTTTCTTGAATATGTATAGTAGACTCTTATGATCAGTATAAATTTCACATGGCTCACCATAAAGATAGTGACGCCAGATCTTCAGCACAAATATGACTATGGACAATTCCAAGACGTGAGTCGGATAATTCTTCTCATGAATTGTTAGTTGTCGTGACGCATATGCCACAACTTCACCATTCTGCATTAAGACACAACCCAACTCGACTCGAGACACATCACAATAAATGGTAAAACCACCCTCCACAGTAAGTAGGGTCAAAATCGGAGTTGTAGTCATCGCAGTGTTTAATTTTTGAAAGCTTTCTTCACATCCATCAGACCACTAGAATACTGCACCTTTTTGAGTTAAACACGTCAATGGAGCAGCTATCTTTGAGAAACCCTCCACAAACCTTCAGTAATATCTAGCTAGTCTTAAGAAGTTGTGTATCTATGCTGCAGTACTAGGTCGAGGCCAATCTCGAACTGCTTCGATCTTCTTTGGATCAACTTGAATTCAATCCCGTGACACTACGTTTTCTAAAAAGGAAACTTTTCCCAACCAGAACTCACATTTTGAGAACTTGGAATAAAGCTTTCATTCTCTAAGTGTTTGTACCACAACTCTCAAGTGTTGCTCATGTTCTGCCTCACTCCGGGAGTAGACCAGAATGTCGTCAATGAACACAATCACAAAATGGTCTAAGTATGGCTTGAATACCCTATTCATGAGGTCCAAAATGCCATAGGTGCATTAGTCAACTCGAAAGACATCACCAGGAATTCAAAGTGCCCATATCTGGTTCGAAAGTTTGTCTAAGAGATATCCTCAATCTTGATTCTCAACTGATGGTAACTCGACCTCAGGTCAATTTTGGAAAAGTAAGTAGAACCTTGTAGCTGATCGAATAAATCATCCATACAAGGAAACGGGTATTTATTCTTGATCGTTGCCTTATTTAGTTGTCTGTAGTAAATGCACATCCTCATTGTACCATCTTTCTTTTTCACAAATAACACAGGTGCACCCCAAGGCGATACACTAGGCCTGATGAACCCCTTATTAAGTAGCTCTTGGAGTTGAACCTTCAATTCTCTCAACTCAGATGGAGCCATACAGTATGGAGGAATGGAAATAGGTTGAGTTTCTGAGACTAAATCAATGTTGAACTCAATTTCTCTTATTGGGATTATCCCAGGCAAATCATCTGGAAATACATCAACAAATTCTTGAACAATAGGAACACTATCAATAGTAACATTCTCCGCTCAAGTATCATGAATCGTAGCAATAAAACCCAAACAACCATGATTAATCATTCGACGTGCCTTTACACAAGATATTATCTTTCCTTGGGTCTCAAGAGCCAAGCCTTTCCACACTAAAGGTGGTTCTCCAGGAAAATTAAAATGTATAATCTTAGCATAGCAATCAACTAAAGCATAACATGATGACAACCAATCCATACCCATAATCACATCAAAGTCCGACATGGGTAACTCTAGTAGATCAACTACAGTGTCTCTATCCTGATCAAATATTACACAGTCTCTATAAAATCTATCCACTACCAAAGTCTCCCTTACTAGGTTCATAACCATATATGGCACAATAAGAAACTCAACTCTTCTTTCTAAGAATATAGAAAAAAATGGAGATACATACAAATACTAGAACGAGGATCAATAAGAGCACGTGCCCCATGAGAATTGGCAATGATAATACCTGTGACTACTGCATTAGATGCCTTGATATCCTTTCTGGCCATAGCGAAGAATCTTGATGGTCCACTTGCTCGTGGAGCAACCTGTACACTTGTCGACCCTATCCACGAGCACCCTGTTGAGCGGCCCTAGCTGGCTAAGCCTGAGCAAATGTACCTGTAGCAGTTTCCTACAAATGTGTCATAGACTGAATAACACCAGAGTTCCCCTTAGGAAAATATTTAGCAATATGCCCCTTTTCACCACAAGCAAAACAAGGACCAGCAACCCCCTAGCAATGACTACCATGATGCCTACCACAATTAGGACACTTCGGATATGGACTTGACTGATATGAGTTGTTACCCTTTCCTTGCATCTGTTGTTGACCCTATCCAGCTGGATTATCACCTCTTGAAGACTTTACCACTAACTCTGACTGCGTAGGCCTAGATTTCCCACGTTGGTGGCCATTCTTGCCCCCAGATGGAGCACCACTAAACTCGCCTGTGTTATGTGCCCTTTTGCTTTCTTGCTCAGCTCTTTCCATTTCTAAATAGGGCTCATAACAGAGGGCAGTGTCAAATATATCTGAATAGGTACCACTTCGCAGATCTCATATCATAGAACTACGATAACGATGCTCACCATCTAGGAAACGTATCACCTTCTCCCTCGGGTCTTAAATTAAAATTGTAACATACCTAGATAACTCAGTGAACTTAGCCTCATACTATGTAACTGTCATAGCTCCCTGGCATAGGTTATTAAACTGATGTCTCATGTTGTCTTGTTTGCTCAAGGGAATGAACCTGACCTTAAACATTATTGATAACTCTGACCAAGTGATACGTGGTAACCCTTCTTGTCTGCCTCTCCGAACTGAAGTCCACCATGCCTCTGGAAACCCTAAGAATAGGAAAGTGGTAAATTCCACACCCCAAGTCTCCTTCAACCCCAATGTAGTCTATATCTTTTCACAATGATCAATGAACTTTTGAGGCGCAATAGAAGTTGGCATTGCAGAGAACTTTGGTGGCTTAAGATCTATGAAATTCTTAAGATCTTTGGATTACCTAGTAGTTGCAACTGAATGAACAGTCGGCTGAGTTATCAACTAGGGTGATTGTGTAGCTGCAACATTCAACTGAACTTGTTTTTGCGGTTGCAAAGTAGTTTAAGCAATTGGAAGTCCACCATGATTAGGCACCAATTCCTCTAACACATTCAACAATCTCATCACTACATCTATAGGCAAGGCAATGGTAGGTACAACAGTTGGCACTGTCAATGGAGCATCTTGAACAACTTGTTCTTGTACTCTTTGGGGAGTAGCAAATCGGGGCTGAATCGCATTCACAATTTCAGGCTGAGGATTGGCCTGCGTCCTAGTCTGAGCCCTTGTTGGATGGGCCCTAGTTCGACTACCACCGAGGGTAGTACCATGCCCTGCACCCCATGCAACTGGTGCCTTTGATTGACTAGCAGATGAACACACATGTTTCTTAGCCATCTGCAAAATAAATATTTCAAGATTAGACTTGAATCAATTCAACGCACGAATAAAGAATGAAAGAAGGGAAAACATCCTAAATATTCGGTAGCCTTGAGGTCATAAGTATGGGCGCCTGCATACCCATGAACAAGACTCTACTAAACATTGCTCCATGACCTGAGACATAAAGTCTAAGCTCTCATACCAACTTAGTCACATCCCAAAACATTCCATAGGCGTGACTGGCGCCCGCTAACACCACTGCCAGGCGAACCTATTTTCCAAACACTTAACCTTTTCTATATGTATTGAAATACAATATATGCTACTCCAACCACATCAATAGTCATAAAAATGAAATGATTATCCAACCAAAATCAAGTCTCAAATTATAAAGAAAGCACACGACCGTTTAAGTTGTGTATCTTTAGTCCAAATCCCACTCTAAGAACATGGAGCATCTAATAGAGTTACATGAGTTTAGTTTTCGGGTATGCAAACCCTAAAAAAAGAATATATATATATAAAGAGTAGATAAAGAAAAAATGATAGCCTCCACGAATCGATGTGAAGGCTCACTTCAGCAACAGAATCTACGCGAACAGACTCGTCAGCCACTAGTCTCACCTCCCGTAACAGAATCTACATATACATGCAAGTAAGGAGTGACCTATATATAAATATAACTCATTAAGATCCTCGAATTGCCACTTTAATACCCCTGGAATAACTGATAGAAAATGCAACCACAATGAGCACAAAAATAATATGCAAAACAATATATTTTAAAAATATAAAACTCAGTAAAGTCCAAACAAATACTCAACAAGATCACCATATTTATAGATATATATCTCAACACAACTCACACTCAAGACTTGTTAAACGGCAGTGAAAGAGATCAACCTAACACTCCGACTAGCCCTCAGTAGCATATATAAATGCCCCATAGTGTACTAGCGCAGTAAGTACAAGGCCCCTAACATGCTAAGGTAGCGCATGTATGCCCCTAATAACTATATCACAGTAGCGAAGGAAGGATATCCATTGCCCCAACTCCGTGGTACGAGACCATGCCACACAACAAATCAATTATGAAATAATTTTTCTTAAAAAAAATATTTTTTTCAAAGTAACAT
>JACEIK010002619.1:180548-197709 GCA_018107945.1 Datura stramonium
TCATATCATGAGTTTTGCCAAGTCCCAAAAATCACTAAAGCTTTCCACGGCTCCTGGTACAAATAATAGGTAGATGCTACGATCCGTAGGTGCTACCCGTATTAGAAGACTTCCATTGTGCAACTTTTCTTTGAAGTATTCCCCGACTTCAGTTACGACTCATACTGAGAGTCTTACTTGGCATTTGCATTGTTCCTGTCTTCTTAGCTATTCCCCGAGTATCAGTACGGCTCGTACAATCTTGGTACGACTTATTCTAAGATCAGTACTTTGCTGCTTTTCTGCAACTTTTGTGCATTTTTGCTCCAACACCTATTTTCCCTAAAAACAAAGAAAAAACACCTCATATCCGTATAAACATACCTAATTTCATGCTATTTTTTCAGTTTTTAGTGTCGAAAGTGTTGTAAACTCACAACACATCAGTTACATATTCATACAATCACATTGAATGAAATCTTTCATTATTAAGCCCTAAAAGTGCCTTGAGTCGAGTTAAAAAACTATGTGTGTCTCTCATGGAATTCTCACTTATGAAATTAAGATGACTACTTCATTGACTCTAGCTTAGTGTCTAAGTGGAATGTCAAAGAGCACACAAGTGATTATGTCTGACTCATTCCTAAAAAAATGTGACTAATTTCTCTTAAGACGGTCATCATCCATCCATCATCAAGAAGGGTCACATGACTACAACGACTCCTACAAATGAAAATTTTTACCCGGTTCAAAGGTCTCTCACTTCAAAAAAGAACCGAGGCCATAAGAAAAATCAAAGGGTGGTGAGACATACCATTTTCAAAATCTTCAAATAAAAACTTGATGGAATACTCACCCTTAACCTCAAAATTTTTGGGAGATATCCCCTCACCCCACACTTAAAGTCATGCTCTGTCCTCAGAGCATTTATAAAAATAAAAATCATACAAGGGTATGAAATACTCCTTGAGGCCTTTTAGGGCCTAGTTAGCAGCATGTCTTTTGGATTTGTAGGTCGTATGACCCCACACTTAAGCTCAAGATGTGTTCCTTAACTTTTATTTTAGGTACTCATACTTCTTCTCTGCAGACAGAACAAAATATGCAAGTGACACTATATTAAAAAATAATAAAAACTACACTATTACAAATTGGGTTGCCTACCAACAAGCGCCTGATTTGATGTCGCGGCATGACGCCATCAAGTTTCACCACTTGTCCTTCCATTTTGAGCTTATAAATTTCACCCCTAGTTTCTTTCCCAATTTTTCATTATGCTCAAGGGGAGATGGTGTAAACATGAAGGGACCAAGTAATAGATATTTCATCTTTCCCTTCTTGGCCCTTAAGTGAGGGATGTCATTGTGTGTCTTTGGAATAATAAATTTTAGAATATAGGGGCATTGTTCCTCATCTCCACATCTTTCCATAGGCTTGGAAGGCTCTATTTCTAGGTTTCCCACCAAACACAATGTCAAAAAGTGTTTAGAATAAGGGTTAATATGCCCTAACTCAAAGATTGAGTTATGCTTAACATCCTCACTTTTATCCACCTTCTCAACATCAACATCAACCAACAAAGATTAGTGTAATGGTTGGGATTCTTCTTCCTATTCCCTGCATTGGCTAGTATCCACAATACTTTGTAGTTGGGCCTCATACGCCTCATCTTTTTCATTCAAAAGACCTTGCAGGTCATGGATACTTAAGCCAAATTGATCCATCTCTTGTCTAAGCTTCTTTTCTTCCACTTGCGGTTCCCTTTGAGTATTGACTAAGACCGTGAATTGCAAATCATTACAAGGTGCGGTCTCATCCATCATTTCTGTGAGCTTGACACTCATCCTTTTTAAGGCTTTTCCTTGCTTAGTAAGCTGCCCCCTCATTACTTCCATCTACACTAGGACCTATTTTACCTCACTTCTTTGAGAATGATGTTCCTCCTCTTCATTATTCCTGTAATCATAAAAACAACATGAGGATCATAATAGGGTTTTGTGGAAGGGGAATATTAAATTGGGTCCAGTCGATCACATACACCACAAGTATGATAGTGTTTCCATAAGTGGGGTCCTCTACAACTCAGACAAGGATCACAAAAATATGAATACTTGTCATTTGACCCATTTATATTCCAAGATGTCATATTAATAAGAGTGGTAAAATACAAAAAAAAAAAGAATCTATACGATATATTTACAAAAATGAAATACTTGAATAGTGAAATAAAAATCCTACCAAAAATAATTAATTAATATTCAAGTCCTCGGCAACGGGGCCAAAAAGTTGATGTCGCCCAAGCGCACATAAGCACACGTTTTCGTCAAGTAATATAGGACGGTGAAGCCTAAGTATCGATCCCTCAGAGACTTGTCAGATCAGTCGTTTAAGGTTACTTCTTGATTTCGCTATTCTAATAAACATAGATGTAATGGGGGAATGATTTGAAGATTTAAAACTACTAAACCTGAAATGTAAAATTAAATACTAAACTAAGATTGTAGCAAACTTGTTTGTACTTCAAATGACGATGAAAATCTAGGAAAATGGCACTTTTTCTCAGGTTGAGTTTACAAGACTTGATTACGCTAGATTAATTCTTCTTAAGGTTGCTAGTTGCAAGTTACTATCCCATTTATTGTCACTCTTTTGAGCATTCAAGAACTATCTCATGAACCCTAACGCCTATATCCCTATGTTCACAAGAGAAACATGAAACGATGATTGTGGCTACTTGTATATCAACTAAACAGTGTTGAAGTGTATATCCCTATCCTCAACAAATACTTCTAACCTTCAACTAATGGGCAAAAGGATCTTCGACTTCCTGTTTATATTTACTTTTAACCCTTTTAGTTCCCTATCCCGAGTTCAACTAAAAGCCAACACATTTATTCATAAGGTGATCAGTCTAGCGAATAAGCAATTAAAATAAAAAAATATAAACAACCTTTGACAAAAGATTCAAAACTAACAATAATCAGTCTATCAAACTTCAACCATAAACTATGGCTAAAACCCAAGAATGGGCGTTTAGCCACTCATAGACAAGCGGAAAAACAAAGATATCATCATCATTCAAAGTAAAATGATAAAGAAAAGAATAAACCTAAGTAGGAACTTGTATCTCCTCCAAATTTGAATTACAATCCTTTCTACAATCAAACAAAATGATGTAAGATAGATAACAAATGACCTAGATGTTATATTTATAGGTGAGCCCTCAGATGACACTTTAGCCCTCAAGAAATTAGCTTCAAAATCAGCAAAATCCGTCTTGGAATGGGTCTGGCGCATTGCGCCCTCCATAGCCCCAGGGTGTTAGAAAATATTCTCTAGTTTAGGATCTGGTGCCCCACACCATCCATCTCATCAGACTGTTAGAATTTTTTTTGCTAAAGTTTGGGCACTGGTGCACCACACCAACCATAACACTACGGTGTTAGCCAAATTTTTAAGCTTCTAGATCTTCCAGACGTCCATGCAACTAAAAGCCCCAAAGTATTAGTCAAATGTCTTGGCATTTTGACCCTTCTGGCGTCCCACTCCATCCATAGCACTAAAGTATTGGAAAAATTTTCTAAGTCAGGATGCTTTTGGGGCTCCACGCCTCTCATCCAGCCAAGGTGTTGGTCAAATTCTCCTATGAAATTTAGGGCCTAGCGCCCCATGCCACCTATAACCAGCTTTGATGCATATTCTCTAACGTTTAAGGTTGGCGCGCCACGCCAGCCATAGCCCCAGTCCAATCTTCACAAACTCCTCTTTCTTCACACCTTGGATCATTTTTTGGTTTTTTTCCTTGGTTTTCTGCTTAAAACGTCTCAAAACATTTGTTATCTCAAAAGGTATACGAAAATATAAACTCATGCATTTCATAAGGATTATAAACTCAATACAAAAAAAATATGGGTTAAAACATGGCAAACAGGTATAAGAATATGCCCAACATCATCCTACCCATATTAAACTTCAAATAGTACTCTGATCTTAGTCTCAATATATGGAGAAAATTATTGCTAACATATTCTTGAATAAGTCTAAGTTTGAAACTTATCCAACAATAACAATACAAGCATTGAAGTAGGATGAGCAATCACTCTTGTTAAAGAAAATAATGTTTTTATGAGTTTTCAAAAAAAATTCTTAATAAAGTTAAGATTTTATATTTTTGTTTTCTATTATATAGAAAAACCATTTTGGGACGATCAAGGGTAAAAATATAATTTTATGCTAACAAGCATACTCCATTCATATCTTTAGAACTATCTGTTTACATTCTTTTGCACTTTGAATCAGAAATAGACGCAAAATTCTCAACCCACTCTAAATAGATGTATCAACTCTTCCATCCCTCTTGCTCCAACAACAGTAAAACATATCCATTATTCACCTCTTTAGAATTCTAAGTATGTTCTTCTTTCAAATTTTTCTACCAATTTCTTCCTGTTTTCTTCAAATTTTTAAATTTTATTATTGAAATCCAGAGTTGATGTTGTGATTATTTATCACGACCCGAGTCTATACCCTGGATGAGACATGGTACTTGGAGTCACAGGTAAACCTAAGCCAACCCATGGTCTATCATAACATTGGAAATATGAGTAATCATATGCAGAAGCTTTAAATAATAAAATCATTTATGAAAGCTAATTTGATAAAAGTTCATACATCTGAAAGAAAATACAATACGGACAGTTGAGTCTATGTATGAAAGCCATCTATTAATGATGAGTTGTTGGGACAAGCCTCCAGCTAACTCTAAAGTCTAACGAAAAGAAATTAACTAAAAATAAATATCGTCCTCGAAAGATGAGGATTCACCAACTGGTGCTGCTGATATTGCCTGAAGGAATCAACCAACGATGCTGAGGCTGAGAACTTGTGCCTGTATTATGATACGATACAACATAGAATGTATGCATCAGTACTTAGAATGTATTGAGTAAGTGAGAGATAATATAAAAATGAAGAAAAAGTAATTGAACTGTAATAACATGTAATGACCAATTGAAATGCTAGAAATAGATACAACTAAAGTATAACTTATATGGTCAATAGTAACCCTAACTGTTGGTCATAGACATATCGTGAATCTAGGATGCTAATCTAAGTTAAACTAAACTGAACTGAGCTAAACTGAAAGAACCGACATATAACCATGTGAGCTAGACGTGAAGTTCGATATATACGCCTCATAGATAGGATCCAATATACCTTGTCAGGGTATAAAGGCATGAACTGGGTGATCACAAATCTGGGGCCATAGGGCCAATAAAATAACCAGCGGTGGTGACGTAGTTCTGGGAACTTTGGTATGCTGGAATCCTAATCCGCTCGGTGCTAAGTCCTACTCCCACTAGATAGTCCTAATCTGACTACTAAGCCGATAGCTCAAAATTGGGTCCAAGACTAAATCAGGGATACTTAAAACCTAGAAATTATGCACATTCCACGTATGTTTATATAGGTACGATGTGTTTTGTGCTTAATGTTGCAGGAAAACAGGTTCGGGAGTGAATTGGTCGAATTAATGCTAAAACTAACTGAAAAGGTGACTGCCAGACATTCACGAGTCACTGGCAGGAGGCATGGCTTGTTGTTTAAGGCGCAAAATATGGATTTTTAAAGATGCAAGACAGTGTACCTGACGAGTTGATGGAACAACTCGTTACACCTGGTAACGAGTCGTGAGGTCAACCATGAAAGGTGAGAGAGGAAATCTTAAAAAAGTGACCAGTGTATTTGATGACAAACATGACGAGTCGTCACATGAAGGAACGACTCGTTGGCAGATCATTGAGACAAACCGTAAAGTGCACTGGAATATTGGAGGAATGAGACCAAGAGAGACCTAATGACTCGTGCTCAGGCACGACGAGTCGTTAGGTGACTCGTTGCCATAACTTGGTACGTAGCTTAGAACGACTGTTTTAAGCAAGGAACGACTCGTTAGAAGGCCAAATGAATCGTCACCAAGCCTGTTGCCACTGCCGACCTAGTTTCCAGTTTTAATGAGGAATAGAATTTCTTGGAACTATAGATACACAGTTTAGGTTTATTTTTTAAGGAGGATTTTTTTGACAGTTATAGGGTAATAGAGATAGCCGATTTATTTAGTTTTCAACTAGAATCTTGGTATTGATCAATTGTTCTTGATTCAAGAAACGAAAGCAACATTGGAGTTTATTAATCTATTTTGGAGTTTTTATTCAATCTACGTGGTTTTTATTCTACGATAATTTGTAAGTTGCAATTATGATTTATTTAATAGTGTGTGATTGTGATAATATAAGAATGAGTAGCTAAACCCATAAACTAGGTTTGTGGGAACCAAGATAAATTAACACACATAGGTAAAAACACTTAGTGATTCTTGAATGGGGTTTTATACATGTATTGTTTTTCCTTTCGTTTTGATTGATTCTTGACGATTGCAAACGTTAGAACTTGCCTTATTCTTACTTATCGGGCCAAGCAGGTGAAGAATGGGAATAGGGATTAAAAATGGAGATTTGAGGCTATCAACCCTCATCTAATATCTTGAACCTATCCGGGGATAGCTAATCCGATATTAAGGGTAAGGGTCAACTAAAGTACACCCGTATACGGACCAAGTTGTGTGGTGATAATCATCTATATAGGGGACCAACCATTTAGGTGAGCCTAACTTACCAATATTGCATATTAAACACCGGAATAGATCACTAGTGTATAGGCCTTGTGGTTGAAATCTTGGGGAACACAATCCTAGTCAAATCATTAATTGAATACAAGCCGAGTTTGGTTTTAGCATTCAGCAATTTTACTTTATTTATTATTCTATATTTTCCCCTTTGGAAATAAGAAATTCAATAGTAATAGTTATTTGCATTAACTTAAGTTCTTACCATATTCCCTGTGGGATCGACCTCAACCTTTGTTGGGTTATATATTTGACAATCGACCGCTTATATCTCAATTGCGAGGTGTAATTTGGGCGACATCAAATTTTGGCGCCGTTGTCGGGGAATAAGGCTAAGGCTTTTGTTTAATTGTGTTAACTTTACTATTGGTTCTTATTTCTTCTTTTTGTTTTTCTTTTGTTGTTGTTTTGGTTGCTTAAAAGGTCTTAGGTTTGTACATGCCCGATACTGGAAGCCAAGAAAATCCCCTGGTTCTAATTGATCACGAACTTGAGCTAACATTACGAAACCTGAGAAGAATGGCCAATATCCAAGAGCAGGAAACCATGGACCAAGCCACAGCAAGAATGTTGGCTGAAGAGCAAGCTTAGGCTAGAGATCATGAGTTAGCCAGAGTTGTTGAAAAGCAGCATCTAGCTATAGAAGTTGAACGAGCTAGATGACCTAGAGGTCCAGAACACCAGTGACACTGATATTTTGATGAGGAAGATGATGTGGATATAGATGAAGCTGGTGCCACTGGAGCTATAGTCCCTCCTCGTTTGCCTGCTGGGGCGAAGTTTGGCATTACCATTGTTATGTTCCAACTACTTATTATGAAGGGAATATTTGTTTGTCATGCATCTGATGATACCCACGCTCACTTGACAAATTTCGTGGGAATATGTAAGGCATACAAGCAACCGGGGGTGACCCAGGATGCTATCAGACTAAGGTTATTTCCGTTCTCTCTAGGGAGTGAGGCAACAATGTGGCTGGCTGAGTTGCCGAATGATTCCATCACTACTTAGGGAGAGCTTAAGAGAGCTTTTCTTGAAAGGTTCTTCCCACCATCCAAAGAATTGCAGTTGAAGGATGAGACATATAAATTTAGACAGCTAAATTCTTAGGCACTCCATGAGAACTGGCTGCGTTTCAACAAAAAGCTCAAAAAGGTGCCAAATCACAGAATTCCAGATGATACATTATTGGAGATCTTTTATAGGTCTTTGAATGCCAACACCAAGGCAGTGGCTGATACCGTCTCCGGAGGAACTTTTATGAGTCACACCTATGCAGAGGCTGCAGAGCTGCTAGACAGGATCACCAAAACCAACCGAGCTTGGCACACTAGAGAGTCGAAGGTTCCGGTTGGTTCTTATGCAGTTGGTATGTCTGCTGAACAGAGGAGAAGAGACGAAGAGCATGATCATGATAGAGCAGAGATAAATACCACCATGGGGTTGCTTGCCAAGCACTTGATGGGAGTCGGAGAAGAAAAGGTAAATGTTGTGGGTTCCCAGGGCAAGGCCTCGAAAAATGATGGTTGTGAATATGAGTTGGAAGAGGAAGAGAACTATTTGAATGATCAGAGGGTGAGTTTCCGGACCAACATCCAGGGGTATAACCAAGACTCTTGGTGTCAAGGTCAAGGGAACCAAGGTCGGAACTTCTACAAGGATAATAATTACAACTGGGGCCAATACCGAGACGATGGGGACTGGAATAAGCATGAGGAGTTCAAAAATTATAGGAGAAGTCTGTATGTTCCTCCAGAAACCGATAGCCAGAATCCAGTGATTCAATGGTTGAAGATATGCTATCCAAAGTGCTCAAGAAGATGGAGACAACAGACAACCACTTTAAGGAGCTCCGCGCTGATATTTTTGGCTTAAATCAAAAGGTGGAGTCTCATGTAGTGGCAATTAGGCAGATTGAGCAGTAGATGAGTCAGATGTCTGTTGCAATGAATCAAATACAAAAAGGCACACTTCCCAGAAATACTATGAAAAATCCAAAAAATGACAGTCACTGCATGAAGGCCACTACTAGGAGTGGGTAGTCCGTAGTTGATCCCCCGATGCCAGTTGTAGTTAAGGAGTCAAAGAAGCCCGTGTTGATAAATGATGATGGTGTAGCAGATTTTGAAAACCCATCTTTGGTTGGGGACTCAAAGGTGCAAACTGCTCCAAGTAGTGCAAAGGAGCAAGGAGATGCCCATGGGAACGAGAAGGAGGCACAACAAAAACTCACAACAATCCCTAAACCTCGTTCTCCTTATCCCCAGCGCTTGAAGAAGAAAGCTGAAGATGGGAAATATCAAAAGTTTATCTCTATGCTCAAGAAGCTATTGGTGAACATCCCATTGGTTGTGGCACTTGAGCAAATGCCCGAATATGCTAAATTCATGAAGGACCTCGCCACCATAAAAAGAACTGTAAGTGTAAAACCTGCCGATAATTTGCACCATTGTGGTGCCATAACTACACGGGTCCTAGCACATAAAAAGGAAGACCAAGGTGCATTTACTATACCTTGCACCATTGGGGAAATTGAGTTTGCAAGGGCACTTTGTGACTTGGGAGCTAGCATAAATCTGATGCCGCTAGCAGGTGTTTAAAAAGTTATGCTTGGGAACTCCTACACCGACTACTATACGGCTACTGATGGATGATAGAACAGTTAAAAAGTCGGTGGGGATTTTGTTTGATGTACTGGTCAAAGTGGAAAAGTTCATATTCCCAGCAGACATTGCGATTCTAGACTACGAAGTCGATTCTGAGGTCCCCATCATTCTGGGGCGACCATTCCTTTGAACTGGTAGGGCCCTAGCAGATGTGGAGGCAGGCCAGTTGAAATTCAGGTTGAACAAAGAAGAGGTCACCTTCAACATTAGTCGGACCATGAAACAGCCAAAGGAATTCAGCATAATCACAGTATTGGAGGATGGAGAAGAGTCACTTGACGAATTCTGAGTAGTCAATTGACTTGCATCGTGCCGTGATGTTAAATCAGGTGCTGCATGGGAGGAAACCCATGGAGGTGTTTTGGTGAAGTCTGAGTAGAAAAAACACCCACGTCGTGTCGTGATGTTAAATCAAGCGCTTCTTGAGAGGCAACCCAAGTTGTAAATGTAAGAAATAAGTAGTGTTCACGTTTGTTGATGGGTGAAGGTGAATAAGATGGAAAATCTAAAGTTGGAACCGAAAATTGGAACTTCAGTTCTGGTGTAGAAAAGTCACAGAATGAGTCTTCATCTGACCTGACGACTCGTTCAAGCAACTCGTGAAAAAAACTGGAGAAAAAAAGGGAGTGACAGGAGACTTAACAAGTCGTGTCTTCAAGAAAAGAATGGTCATGTGCCACGTCATGTACACTTGATCAAATTCTGAATGACAAGGAAAAGGGTGATAATGGCTCACTCAACGAATCATTAGGAGACCAAACGAGTCGTTAAGTGGCCCGTCTTGAAGCCACATCAACCCAAGGAACTACGACTCGGGACACGACTCGTTAGATTACCCCACGAGTCATTACATGAGTCGTAGGTCCCAGGTAAGTTTACTAAACTCCAGCCACGACACAAAAAGGCTCAATGAGTCGTTTAAACACTTAAAGACTCATCACACTGGGCGTTTTAAAATTTAATTAAACATTCAACCCGACCCAGGACTGGAATTAGGGTAGTTTTTTTTAGAACCCATAAAACCTAATTTCTTTTTTTCTCCAAACTCTCCCCATTAAACTTAAACACAAACAAAACTTCAAAATTTCCTCTTCTCTTCTTCTTCTTCTTCACAAAAACCTATCGCAAACAATATCGACAATATCTTCAAAATTGCATGCCCAGTCACTCAAGCACACACATAATTGCACTCCATCTCTGATCAAGCACATTGTGAGTAATATTCCCCATGAAATTTTGAATATTATTGCAGTTAAACAAGAATTGTTGAGGACCCATGTTATGAATGAGCTTGAATGTATTTCGATTAATATTGTGTATATATGTGCCTCTTGATGAAAATAAACCCTAGGAAGAGTTGAATAAAGATTTCGATCGTATTTCACTTGGGTTGATTTTAGATTTTTAAGCTCTTTGTTAGTGGAATTGAAATTTAGGAAGAAGATGAAGTTGAATTGTGTGAACTGAAACTCTTGAGCACGAGCTATATCACAAGTCATTGGATCACCTAACGACTCATTGTGTAGCTCGTCCTGAGTGGAAAAACTAAGCTAATGCGGCAGTGTACCTAATGATCGACCTAATGACTCGTGGCCTTTGGCAACGACTCTTTGGGATCAGTCGTCAAGTACACTGGACAACCTTGATGGAAGACCAGTCTGAGACGACAAGTGACCTCACGAGTCGTTGCCAGTAGCAACGACTCATTTAGTCACCCGTCAGGACCACTAGGCACCAACTCAAAAATGTTTTCTATTTCATATCATCTTGCACACTAACATTCTTTCCACAGGTACTATGGCTCCTATAGATACACTAAAAAGGGGTCCAACCAAGAAGAAATCACTTGAGCGCAGTCAACCCTCATACCGTACACTCCGTGATGATCCATCATCCTCTGAAGAGTCGAGTGGCTATGAGGAGGAATATGAAGTAGCGGAGAAGTAGCTCGTGAGGAGGACAACAAGGGCTAGGGCTCAACAAACTTCAAATCCGACAGCCCTGGTTGATACTCCCACTGCACTTGCAAGAGATCTGCCCAGCTGCACTGATGAGAATGCTAGGGCTGTTGCTGCACTTGTGTCGAGCCTCCCACAGCTGGGAAAAACACAGAGAGAGTTGATGAATCACATGCCCAGCGAGGGGACTCTGATAATGAGCTGACGGAGACCTCGGACACATCAAATGAGCAACCGAGAAATGTGCGAAGATGGTGTGTCCATGGCATGCAGTCTATATACAATTGAGATATTGATCCCAATGAAAAAGGCAATCCAAAGAGGAGCATATACGAGGAGCCGAGGCTTGTCACTATAGGGCTTAAAGATCTTCTTGAGCTACAAGCAGTATTTGATAAATACAAGTTGGGGTGGTTGACCGAGCCATCAGGAAGCTACAGCCCATGTTCAGTTCAAGAGTTCTCTGCAGCATATGCAGCCACATTGCAGCAATTGGCATTAGGGTACTAGGATTGGAAGAAGAGGCCCGCATTGAATCAGGTGTTGGGGAGAGAGACTCCGATTAATATCTCTGAGCGGACAATCTCCAAGATGTTGTATGGGCCGGATTATTAGGCTCCGATGAACACGACAGAATTTGATCACAAGCTATCTGAGCTGAAGAAAGTGAAAACCAAGAAGTTGAATAGTCAGGAGCGCATCCAGCAGTACACTTGGTTGTCTTGGATTATTGCTATGAGAGGTCCACTAGTAGAATGGCTGCATGGTACAAAGTCGCAGATAAAGAAGGCCACATTGAATTTTCAGGCAAAATTTTTGTGGTCACTAGTGCGGCACAGGCTGGTACCAACTAATAATCACAACATACTTTCACCTGACAGAGTTGCTTTGGTAGCATGCATAATGGAGGGGTTTGCCATCAACTTCCTGCGAACATTGCTGAGGAGATTCGAGAGAAGGCAATTAATGACAGTACTACCAATCCATTTTCGTGTTTCATAGATAAACTCTGTCAGGAGTCAAAGGTGCTGGTACTGCCATCAGTGGACCAGAGAGTAGTGGTTCAGAAGATTACCAATATCGGGTTGATTCGAGATGATACAAACCCGGTATCGAGGGCGAGGACTCAGGCAGCTACATCCGCGGGAGCGACATTATTAGCAGAGGTATTTGGCAGCGGGATGCAGATTGATGCAACACAGTTCATTGAGTTGGCAGCTGAGCCTATGGAGGGAAGAGAGACAGGTAGCCAGGCTGAGGCTACAAATACAACGGATACCTCCACATCTGTCGATGTTCCTGAGTCTTCATCTACTACAGCAGCCTCGAGACCACCAGTTGCGCCTCCATGAGCCACCACAGCTGGCCTAGTCACGGTTTTACAAGAGTTTTTAGTTGATATGGCTAGGAGGCTAGCTAAGGCCAAGAAGCACCAGGCACACATGGCTCTATAGGTCAAAGTCTTTATGGAGCAGGTAAAGTTGTGGGTGTCAAAGGAGTTGGAGACACTATCCAATTCAGTGCATGGCCTACTGGATGCTTTTGGGAGGAGAGTGGATGAGCGCCTTGCACAGTTACAAGCGTCGGAGTTATCTAGATGGTACTTAGAGCTAGGAGCGCTACGATCCGAGGTGTGGGACTTTGCCACACGACAGGTAGTTGTAGTACCTCCACCGGTACTTCACGTGATAGATGATGAGTTTGAAGAAGAATTGCCACCTTTTTTGACTTTATCTCGGAGGAGCCGGTGGCACATGATAAGGGGAAAAGGCCTTTGAGGAGGCAAGTGCTGCTGATGATGCTTCTTTGCTTCGTCAACAAAAATGGGAGCGAGATGGAGAGAGCGCTGCATGAATCAAGAGAGGAGGCTCGACAGAGAGTCGAGACTGAGGCAATGAGAGTTCATGGAGAAGGCACGAGCTCTGTTGGATCTGAGAATGCACCGGTTCAAGCCGGTAATATTGGAGATGACATTGGAGGCGTATCTACACCCTCCACCAACCATGTAGCTGAAACCTATGTCGCACAGGTATGTTCCCTATTTCCTTAGTTTTTGTTTGGTATATATATGCATCGAGGACGTTGCTTGCTTTCTTGATGGGATGGGAAGGGATACCTATGCATTCTTTTTTACTTAACATAACCTGAGGGTTTTTCTTGTCGAATATCTTTTCCCTTGGTGTTCCATATCTAGTAGAACCAACATGTTTATGATTTTATTTTATGTTTTTTTGTGTCAGTTGGAAGAAAGTAGAAAAACTGAAAGCAATTAATAGCTAAAATTGTTGAAAATAACTGTTGTTTGATAATTTGATACCCCTTTGAAAAATTTATATATATGTATGTGAAAGTTTACAAGTATGACCTTTGTGAATCTTTGCATGGCATTGGAACTGTGAATTTGTTTATCATTGTATGGCTGTACCTGAACTAGAAATTTGTAGAAGTAATGATGTTGACCTATGCTATGTGTGAGTGAGGTTTAATAGCTGAATTCGGTTGTGTGTGTCAATCTAGAACTTACCTGTTCAGTCGTACCGAGATAGAGGATAGGAAACTAGGAAAGGATCATAGGCCGTTTTTGATTTATGAGTCTACTTTAGCCTTAAATATCTACCAAAAGAGAATAAAAATCCCTTGATCCAAATGTTTGAGCTTAAATTGACCTTTCTTTTTATTTACACCAATTCACCTACCTGATTTTATTATGAATGAACCTGTTTTGGCCCTGGTCCCTCCTTGGACATTGTGAACCTCAACTCAGGAATATCGCCTAAGTTAAGGGTGGCTATTATAGGGGTGATTAAGAAGAGTCGGGTGGAAAGAAAATTGGGTAATGAAAAAGGAAAAGAGCGGGTGCGGTATGCATAATGAAAAGAAAAATAAAAATTGTTGTCAAAAAGCAAGAAAAGAAAAGAAAAATAATGTGTGACATCAATGAGTGTTTGAATAAAGAGAAATCGCATTCGTAGTTGCAAAAGCAAAGAAAAAGAAACAGTTAAAGGAAAAAGGGAGAAAATAGAAGTAAAGGTGAAAAGTGGAGTCAAGAGGTGTGTAATGTCGAGCGTTGAGCTACTAAATCCATATGTACCATACGCAATCCCAAGCCTACGTTACAAGCCTAGAAAGTCCTATAGTGATCCTAGCTATTTGTCCGAAAATCGAGGTATTGAAAGTAAAGGCAATCCTATGGTATTGTATGCACGCAGTTCGAATTTCTTTGTGAGAGTGAGTAGATCTTACCTAGTCCCATGAGAAATATATTGAGTTAATAATATACACATGTGTGAGTATGGGACTTCTTTGAGGTGAGAGTAATTGGTCAAAAAAATCATCTGCAAATTGTCTGGGTAAGTGTTATAGATTTATGTGTGTGGTTGCAAGTGACAGTCTTTTGGCATATTTTGATTCCTCTGTGTTATGGTTGGAAATTTTGCATATGCACAGTGTTTTTTGAGTTGATACGATGACGGAGGGGTTAGAAAATTTGATTTTGATGTGTAAGTGTGACTGCCGTAAGTTTCCTAGAGTTCTTTCAATTGAAGCATCGAAGTAGTTTAGTTTGTTTTGTTTTATTTTGTTTTTTTTCGAGGACATGCAAAAGATCTAAGTTGAGGGTGTTGATGTGCACATTCTAGGTATGTTTATATAGGTATGATGTGTTTTGTGCTTAATGTTGCATGAAAACAGGTTCGGGGGTGAATTGGTCGAATTAATGCTGAAAATAACTGATAAGGTGACGTCGAGCACTTCACGAGTCGTTGGAAGGAGGAACGAGTTGTTGTTTAAGGCGTGGGCAAAATATGGATTTTTGAAGATGCAAGACATTGTACCTGATGAGTTGATGGAGCGACTCGTTACACCTGGTAACGAGTCATGAGGTCAATCGTGAAAGATGAGAGAGGAAATCTTAACAAAGTTACCAATGTAGTTGACGACAAACATGATGAGTCGTCACATGAAGGAATGACTCATTGGCAGATCACTAGGACCAACCGTAAGGTGAAATGGAATATTGGAGGAATGAGACCACGAGAGACCTAACAACTCGTGCTTAGGCACAACGAGTCGTTAGGTGACCCGTTGCCACAAATGGGTACGTAGCTGCAGATGACTATTTTAAGCAAGGCACGACTCGTCAGAGGCCAAATGAATCATTACCAAGCCTGTTGCCACTTCCGGGGGTCCACATGGACGTTTTCACAGATCACAAGAGCCTGCAAGATGTGTTCACGCAAAAAGATCTCAATTTTCGGCAAAGGAGGTGGTTGGAGTTATTAAAGGACTACGATATGAGTGTTCTTCACCACCCGAGCAAGGCTAACGTGGTTGCGGATGCACTTCGTAGGCTCTATATGGAGAGTGTGTCCCACGTGGGTGAGGGGAAGAAGGAGTTGGTGAGAGATATCCACCGACTTGCAAGGCTGGGAATTAGATTAATCGACTCGACCGATGGTGACATTATTGTGCAGAATGGGTCAAAATAATCCTTGGTGGTTGATGTAAAATCTAAGAAAGCCAGTTTATCCCGTGTTCCATGTATCAATGTTGAAAAAGTTTTTGGGTGATCCAGCCTTGGTAGTTCCGATAGACAACATTGGTGTGAAAGACGGCCTCAGTTATGAATAAATTTTGATTGAAATTCTGGATCAAAAATTTCGGAGTCTGAGGAACAAAGAGGTAGCTTCAGTTAAGGTTTTATGGAGGAATCAACATCTTAAAGGAGCTACGTGGGAGGCCAAAGCGGATATGATGGTTAAATACCCCCATTTGTTCCCTACTGGCTCAGCTTCAGTTTGAAGTATCAGATTTTTGCCCTAAACCTCTATTCAATTTTTTATGTTCTATTCATGCAAATAAGTTTGTTTTATGATATGATATATATATGTGATGTCTGAACTTTGACCATCTATGTGGTTCTCTTCGGGGGTAGTTGTTCCGTCAGTTTTCGGTTTTAAATTCAATGATTAGCATCTATATATATATAGTGATTGTTGTTTCTGGGTTTTCTACTTGTTTATAACATTCAAGGACGAATGTTCCCAAGGGTGAGATATTGTTATACCTAGAGAATTCAAGAATCGGTTACGAAAGTGAATTAGGAGAAAAACTGGAAAATGTTGTAGCATTTGCAGAACGGGTCACTTAACGACTCATGAGGAGGCCAAAATAGTCGTTAGGTGGCTCGTGGGGAAGGCTTGAGATATTGAAGGACTCGAGGTCCTCACGGGGGATGTAACGACTCGTGGTCAGTCACCACGAGTCATCAAGTCAGTCGTTGGTTGGTCCCCGAGAAAGTTAGCAAGGCTTATCCAGTGAACCTGATGGGTGGCACCCAACGACTCATCATCACTCATAACGACCCGTTAGGTTAGCCGTTACCAAGCTAGTGGAAACTTCTTGACTGATGAGGCAGTGTACTTGACAGATGACCCAACGGATCGTGTTCCCTAGTAACGAATCATCAGGTCGTCCGTTAGGACACACTGACAGTTATTTTCAGCGATTTCAGTAAGGGCTTTTCCGTAATTCCTAAGTCCTAAGGGCCTATACTACGTCATTTTAAGCTTTTAATAGAGGGTTTTAAGCTGAGAAAGACCCATCTAGGCCATTTTATTCATGCATGCAACGGTGAGAGCTTGAAGGAAAAAAGTGAGGAGAAATTCAAGGTTTTCAAAAGAAATCTTAGCTAGGCAATTAGGAAGAGTTAGGATTCTTCATTCCCATTTATGTAAGGTTATGAGTGGGTGCTTTCTTCCACACCCATGCCCAGTCCCTATCAATTTGTGATTGGTTTGTGATGATCAAGTATGGGTCTTCATTTAATTGCATGATTCTTACATTTCTACTCATGGGTATGATTAAATTGAGTT